>VZUA01063871.1:0-12855 GCA_013401035.1 Horornis vulcanius | reverse complement strand
GGTTTTAAGATTTATTGATCTGGCCTTGTCCATTCTGTGGTGTGTTCTTTGATTTAATTTAATGACCATAAAGCATTCAGGCATGTAGGCATGAAGGGTGCACTGGAAAAAAATAAGAGATTGATTGATTGATTGATTGATTGATTGATTATGTAGAGACACTGTTCTCTTCATAGTTAACAATGAAGCTAGTTTTCTATTACACACATTTGTGTCATCCTGTGCACACATATCTTAACTAAAAGTAAACCAGTCTACCTGCAGATATGAATCAGATGTGGAAGCAGTTATGCTCTTCTGTAAGGATTAAAATTGTCTGTTTTAAAGATACATGCAAATAAAAATGAAATGCAATCCAGAGGGGAAGGTTCAAAGCACAAACAGGATGTCCCTTCTCCTGCTCTCTAAGACACTTTTCACATCACCACACTTGGATAGTCCTGGGAAGAACTGAATTCATATTGTTGCCTGCTTTTATAAGTCACAAATAATGTTTTCTCTTTATATCTCTGTGTGTTCTTGTGTGTGTGTGAACCCTGTGGCAGAGGAACAGCAGTCACAGGAAAACACCACGCTCAGAAGCTTCTGAGTGGTTGTAACAGGAGGATAGATAGAAACAGCATGAAATCAGCTCCTGAATATGTTGAAATGTACCAAAGAACAAAAGGCAGCCTAAGCAAAAAGAAAAAAACAACCCAGAAAACAACAAAACCAACCACAATGACAGGGTGTTCATTCAAGCAGATTATGCTGGTATTGGCAATACACAACCTACATACATGCACTTTGAACCTTTCTCATTTACTACGTGAAGTACAGGGTGACAAATATTATTGGCATTTAAATTATTACTTCTGGGCAAGTAAGTTTGCTGAAATGACTGGGGCAATTCACACACCATTTAGACCTATGCTCTCACCTCTATAGAGAACAGTTTATTTGTTACACATACTTCCCATTCTGAAAGTTTTCTTCACAATTAGAACAGCCAGAGATTTGACCCACTTTCATTTTTCTACATGACAAGTGAAATTCCAGAGAATAGGTAGGTAGCTCTCAAAGAGATTTTGCTGGATTACGTGAGTATGCAGTGCCTGTTTCCAAGCCTTAGACTATATTAATCACATGCTTTCAGTACCTTTGTTGGATTGTCTATAAATTCAGGAAGGTCATGGATATTGTGTTTTCACATTATAGTGTCTATATTGAATGTATTCCAGCTACACCCTTTAAGGAAAGGCAGACAATGCAACATAACCTCCCCAAATAAAACTTTTTGTCTCATAATTCACCTAGCTCTCCACCACACTAATGTGTAAGCATTTCTCAAGGAGCTGTAAAGGAAGGAAATGGTGCTAAACTCCTTTTAAAATTATCCAGTCTAAGCTAGTGCTGCACGCAATAAATCACATTGTCCTGAAATTCCTAGATGGGGGAAATGGGCCATGGCCCCACAGCTATCACTATTATGATGCAAAATGCAGCTCTTACAGTAGAAATAACATATTTCTGGCACATTTCTGCTTCCTTCAAACTTGCTTGTTCCACACTGAATTCCCAATCCAGGACCAATGTCATTTGATCATTGGTGTCCCACTAATGTCTCTCACTCTTTCCATTTCTCCCAGTCCGCTTCAGTTTTCTCACAGACCTGTAACTTCTTTAAATCTCCTTTCTTCCCACAGATGTTGCCTCCTAACCTTTTCCCAGACTTAGATACATCTAAACAAATTAATATTTTGCATTACCCTCTTTGGCTTACATTCGTTATTTCCTTTCTCTGACCACTGTAGGTCCCTTTCTTAATTTGCCTATTGTCTTCAGACCTCTTTTTGAACATTTATCCCCTAACTCTCTGACTTTCATCACTCTCTTATTTCTTACTTCAAGCAGACCAAGATCAAGTGGGTTTCTCTCTCATCTATCCCTCCTTAACTTCTTTGCTTCCCACATCCTCTGAGTTTCTACCTTGTTCAAAGGACATTAAGGAAACAGTAGCAGAAATGGGAGGATGGCTGTGGAAAAATGCAGAAAGACTTAGTGCAACAGAGAGACCGAGAACTAAGATGGCAGATGAATTCAAGTATAATAAATGTAAAGCATTAGAAATAAGAAAACTTAACATAAAAAATCATCTCAGAGCTGACCATTTCCATCCAACAAGATTTGGTGTATATAATATATAGTTCTATGAAAATATCACTCTGGGGCTCAACAACAGCCAAAGAAACATGGGGACTGTTAGGAGTCAATAGGGAAGGAATAGAAAAGAGAAAAAAAGGTCAATATGCCATAGGATAAATACCTGCCACAACTGAACCCTGGATACTGCATGAGGATTTGGTCCCTCATCTCAAACATGGCAAAGCAGAAGTAGGAAGGGTTCAGAGAAGAATGGCCAGGATAATGAAGAGACATGGGGCAGCCCCTATATGAAGAATAAGTAACTCAGGTGGAAAATCAGAGAGCTAAGGATGGGACAGAATGACAGAAGGGGGGGTAAGATCTCGTGGGACATGTAGGTGCTGAACAGATACTACATTGGCATTAAAGGCTTGTGGGCAGAGGGTTCAGAACAGGCAGAAAGAAGATGGTTTAGCATTTTTTGTGTACAGTAACTTGTGGGACTTCTTGCTACAAGAGATCACAGAGGCTAGCAGGTATGAGCCTATAATGGTTATAACTCAAAAATTACTAGGCACTTCTATAGAAGGAAAATCTATTCAGGACGATTAAATACAAAAATATCACACCTGGCTTAGGAAGTCTTTGAGTTGCAAATGATTAGAAGCTGGAAGACCATGCTGGGGAAATATCACTTTTATCACTGTATATATTCTTCCCTAGGTATTCGCAGTTGTTCTCTATCAGAGACAGGATATTGAGCCAGATGAACCTTTGGTCTGACCCCATACAGCCTTTCTTATGTTCTTCTGTTTATATTCTTAACTGACCGTATGGATGCTCCTTGCACTTTCACCTTCCACTATACAATGCCAAAAAAACCCTCCTGCCTATGGCAGCAAACTGAGAGGGAGAAAAAAAGTATCAGTCCCAGTGCATCTTTGCTGAAAAATCCTTCCTAGATAAATTTGGGTACTTATTTACTCTTTTAATCTACTGTCAGACTGGTGTCATTGCTGAAAAACCATTCACTCTGCAGCTCTGGTCACCTGAAACAATCTGTGCAGACCTCTCCCCTTTCAGCAATTCCTTACCTCCTTCTAAATTCTCATCTTAAAACCTGACTTTCTAGCCTGCCTTCAACCCCTCCATTTCTGTCTCTCCTGGTTATTGGTCTTATGACTGAATGCTTTAATATTTTCACCATGCAAGGTCTTTATGTCACTGTTTCATGTAATTTATACCTGTGAGCTGGAGCCTTTCCCATCTTGCTTTCAAGCACTGGCCATATACTGCATGGTGTCCAAAATGATCCCCACCCCCTTATTGCTTTGGGGGTTTGGCTTTATTAACAAGGATATAAGCAATAAGAAAATAAAGTTCAGCTATTTCTAAGGCTTCTCCCTCATGGCTGCTCAGCCAGCATCTTAGATGGCCTCTCCCCATCAAACCATTTTTATCTCCCTTTTACACAAGTGAACTAATAAGCCACCTACCCCAATGAGTCAGCAGAACCCACTTAACCCTTTCTCACAAGGGTCAAAACTCGCTATCAGGATGGTCTGGCTCAGACTTGTTACAGAACCATATTCTGCCCCTCGGTCTTGAATAATTTATTTGTGCAGCAGACCTAGATTAGTGTTTAAATCAAAATGCTGCCCAAACAAAGGCTGTGCTGTACAGTGCAAAATGAAACCAATTACTACATCATCTACTGCTCGTCTTTTACAGCGCGAGATGCCCCCTACAGTACTGCAGTGGACAGGCTTGTCTGCTGGGAACATCCAGGCACAGGAAGCAAGAGAGGGATTTTTCAGAGGGAATCAGCCTTTGATAAAAAAAGTAAATTCAGTGCCAGAAGGTATTGCACACTTCCACTTTGATCCATCGAAACTTAAGACCTTTTCTAGGATGAAATTAAAGCAAGCTCCAAATATGTCTATGCAGAGCTGTTTTCTGCGGAGCAACTTTAGCAGGGATGAAGGAAAGAGGAAAATGCCTATGTTAACACACACTGCAGAAATTCAGTATAAATTCTCAGAATGTGGCTGAAGGCCTGGAAACTCACTAGTTTAAAAATAACAGCTCACAGAAATATGCAGAAACAAGGGATGCATTGTATTATGTATTATTTTATAGTAGAAGAGCATTATAAACCTTGGAGCATCTCTGCATGCCTGAAACATTAACACAACCATGTTCCTTATGTATTTCAGAAATGTAGTCTGAGTTTACTAAAAAAAAAACCCAAAACCCCAAAACAACCCACACAAGTAAGTTATTTCTCTTATTTTTTCCACCTTTGTTACTGGTTAATCACCTGATTGTGAGACTCCATTCACCTGACAATAAGTAGCTATTATTTACCCCAGTCCTGGCTGTCAGAAAGAATCATCTTTATCTCCAGAGAAGCAGGGATAATGCCTGATCAGTGAGTTATAGTTGAGAGAAATGATTCTAAGTTTAGGAAAATTGCCAGCTGCATTTTGTTATCAGTAACCATTATTTAGATAGCATTGCTGATGTGTGTAGCGCCATACAGACAGGGACAAAGAGCAGGCCTTTGCCCTGTGGAGCTTGCTGTCTGTATTACACAATTAAAATAGGAAGAGGTACTAGCATAATGGTAATGGTGAGCTCTAAGCATCACAGTGGGAGGGAGAAGAGATTACAAGAAAAAGACAAACTTCCTGTGAGAGAGCGCTACTGCATCATCCCTCCATTGTCGTTTTAGATTCAGCTCTGCCAGAGGGCTTTGTTGGTTCAAAATACAGTCTGTACAGAAGAGGGAACTGATAATTCCAGAGTCAAAGTCAGTAGAAAATGGCCTATGTGCTTATAAGAGGGAGGTGGAGGATGTTGACTGGTGAGGGTTGGGTGCTGTGGGAAGACACACGAGTGACGCTGTGGCAAGCTGGTGGGTTGTGTCACACAAGCTCAAAAGGCTCTGCAGGGCACGGGACGACCCGACGACTCAACCTGGAGTACTCAGTTACCATGGAGGCTGGGCTTTTTCCTCTGTAGCTCACTTTAACTGTAAGATGCCATTTGAACCTACCACTGCCTCCTAAAAACAAACTTCCAGGTGCCAACCTCACAGACACACCACTTCTCCTTAGGTGCAAGATGCCTTACACCTATGGTCTAATTGAACAATTTTATTATGAGGTCAGTTTGTGTATTGCTCTTTCAAGGCACTCATGTTGAAAATTAATCTGATAATAAACACAAAAGCACCAACTTAGCTGAGCTGCATACATGAATCAAAGTGAAGTCAATACTCAGAAACCCAGCCTACACTAACACTAATCCTAACTCTATCTCTTTAACTACATCAAAAATGATTTTTGGATGGCTGTTAATACTACTGTATTTTCCCTTTGTTGACCTGAAGTTATTAGCAGGAACCAACCATACTGGAGCAGAGATGACTCCATCTAATAGAAAACACTGAATACATTCATTACTGCACTGAACTTCTGAACAGGAGGCATCTTCTTTTTTTTTTAGTATTCCACTTGTTTCTGCTACTTAGTAAAGTAAAACAGAACATGTATTCCCCTGCACTGTCTTATTTCTCTAGACACTTGTAAGGCTGGTGCAGAAATGGAGCCTACCTGGTAATATCTTCTCAGTCGTATAAAGTAAAACTGATTAAGAGAAAAACATTCTTTAAGTTCCTAGAAAAGGCTGTTGGCTTCTTCCATTTATGATCAAAAAGATCCTAGAAAAAACATGTCCAGTCTTTAAGGACACTAGGAAATTGAAATAACCAAAATGGGATGTGATTGGTCTTTTGACTTGAGGTGTCACCGTTACCTGCTATTGCTGCTGAAACATTGTCTGGCTCCTAATGGCTTCTAACATTGTGTTCCTACCTACATTGATCATTTAATACCAGCATCTTCTTTCTGCCAAGCCACAAACACTTGCAGAACTTGACCTCTTCCCTTCATCGCTTTTGATTAAGAAGAGAACTATCTGCAGGAAATGCCCTACAAACCACAAAGGATTATCAAAAATATAATGATGAGTGTCTGATTCAGGGACTCTGTGGCTCTGCTTGTGTTCCTGTAATCTGATCTTGGTCACTCTTCCCTTCTCCGCTGGAGCTTTGCTGTAGTTTCTTCTAGTCGGCTTCTCCAAGCAGCAATAATGGCATCATCATCCATCTCTTCTTCCTCTTCTTTACGCATGCTTCGCCTGTACTGAGAGACTTGCCTAGATGCAAACCTTTCCTCACTTTGTTCCACTTTTGCCTCCTTCTTTCCATCCTCTTCAGACTTTGAAAAGCTCTGGGTGAACTTTCTCTTTGCTCCACATTCTGACACGTCTGACCTGGCCTCCTCTTCGCAGGCCTCCACATGATGAGATCTAACTCGGCTCTGTGTAGATGGTTCAGGGGATTCAGAGTCAAAGGGTGGTTCAGGTGATGGGCTGAGAACATGCAGCTCTGGGCTGTTTCCTCTGGAACTTGTCTCACTGACCCTGGACCTTGTGAACTTGTACATCTTTTTGTCCTCTTTTGCAGAAGCAGAGGAGAATCTTGACGTGGCTCTCAGTGAATCTCCTGTTGACTCATAGGAAGAACAGCTATCTAGCTCTTTTCTCTGGGATCTGCAGAATCTGTAACTGGATGTCTCAGAATCCATCTGTCTAACTTTGGATGATCTGCTGTATTTCTCTCTAGCTTTCTCAGTCTGATCATAATATGATGGTGGTTCCCTTTCTGCTTTCAGGCCATTGAGCCACTTGGTAATATCAGTATCTATCTCTGACTTCGGTGCACCTGAGGTTGCAGGTTGGCTGGACAGATTGAAGACTGCATCAGTTCTGTCAAAATCTGCTTGCAAGGGACGCCTGTGGCTGTTTGTTGTACTGTCTCTGTCATCTTCTGTTTCATTTTCCTCTGCTTTGGTCACCTTTTTTTTAAATAAAGTGCTGCGTTTATTGTCTCTGATCACCTTTTCAATTTGATAGTCTGACATTTTTTCTCTCATTTCCATTTGCATCTCCTTCTCCTTCCTTCTGAGTTTCTTTAGGTCAACATCATCAGCAAAGAGGCTGTACAGTGGTTTGCTTGTCTGGGTCGTCTTCATGTTCGAAGTAGTCCCTTCTGTCTTTGTGCTCACGGAGGTGTTGCAAGACAGGACAGACTGAGACTCAGCCCTGCGCAGGTCCTGCTGGTGGAGCTGAGAGGCAGCCAGGGATGAGCCACTCTGAGCACTGAGCAGAGAAACCTTGTCATCATCTGCACGCCTGCCCAGGTCTCCTGACAGCGAGGCCATGGCGGACGATGGACGGGACAGCATCAGGATCTCATTTTGCTTTTGAGCAATGGTTTCACTGACCACGTTGGCGATCCAGTTCTGAATGCTTGCCATGGATATTGTGTCACCTGGGCCAACTGGGAGATTGGGAAGGGGTATATTTGGCACCTGCAGCTGCATTGCTCCCGTACAGCTCCTGGCCTGTGACAAAGATGAATGATTTGTCTGCATGCTCAGGGTAGAAGCTGCATCGTCGGCACCGCTTGCAGAAGGCGCTGAAGGCCAGAAAGCTGACAGGGGAATACTCCCACTCATTGTACTCTCTGTCTCCCAGCTGCACATGGACTGGCTTTCTTCTAAAATTTTCTTTGAACGTTCAAGGAGCTCCACACGCCTCTGCTTCTTTTTAGCTGAAGCAGAATCCTCAGTTTTGGCAAACTCCATGAATTCCTCCTTGCTGCTTTCACTGCCCACCTTCTTCTGCCGCTTCATTTTCCAAGCCTGGTAAGCAGTCAGATCAATATCTGACAAACTCTTCCCTTCTGTTTCCTCCTGACCTGCCTGGCTGCCATCTTCTGCTGGAGATGGTGCAGATGATGGCTCTAAATCCTTCTTGTGAAAGCCAAACTGGATCCTCTTGACCTTCCACCTTTCTAGAGGAGTCAACTTGTCCTTGTTCTTTTGGCAGAAATTGTAGAAGGAGCTACAGGAGGAGTCTGAAAACACACTCTCCTCATCCACATCCCTCTCCTTTCTTCCCGTTTCTGGGGATGGTCTCTCCCCACAAGTTTTATTCCTAGAATGATACCTCTGAGCAGCTTCTTTCTCAATCTCCAGAAGCCTCTGATTCCACATGTCCCAAGTGCTCTCAGAAGACATAGAGCCTGTGCGGCTCCTCCTCATCCTGCTAAAGCTACTGGCTTCCAGCTGTTTTTTTAGGGTTCGGATCTCAAAACTGCTCACACTCTCAACATCACTGTATTCGCCTGATGGGTAAGGTCCTCCTCCCATGCTGCATTCACCATCCTCCTCCCTGGCTGTACCTGCCATCTGGTATTTCTCATTTCTGCGCTGCCAGTCATGGATCCTCCTTTCCACATCCTCATCAGATTGTTCCTCTTCCTGATCCAGATCCTTTGGAGATGTTCTTCTTTCATGGTGAACTCCTGCTTCCTTTGCAGATAGGCCTTGTTTCCTCCTCCATTCCTCATACAATTGTTCCTCTTCCTCCTCAGTGATCAGGGTGGAGTGTTTGGAAACCCAGCTAGTTTTTTCCACTGATGAAGAGCTCATAAAACTACCCAGAATGCTGCTGGTGTCCTCTTCCTCTACTGTGATGGAGTGGGCTTTGGCTCCCTTGATGCTCCCTGAGTCCCCAGCTCCAGAGAGCCGTGAAGAAGTCCCTGCATAGGCAAGAGGACTTTGGCTCGGGGTCACGTCCTCTTCTCCAGAACGCTCCAGCTCTCGCTCCTCCAACAGCTGCTCATTGAGCTCCCTCAGCTGCTTCAGGAAGCCGTCGTTGGGGTAGATGGCACGTTTCTTCCTCAGGGTCATCAGAGCCTCCAGAATGGTCATGTGGTGGTAGATCATCAGGTAGGCAGCCACCAGCACAGCTGAGCGGCTGATCCCCATCTCACTGCTGACAAGGATTCTGCCTACACAGAGTGAATATGAAAGGAATCAGCTATTTCCAATAACAGACAGGATGCTCTGGTACGTAGCACAAAAGCGTTCCCTGAATAGTGTTAAAAATGGCACAGATTATATGTTTCAGTGACTGAAACCAATACTAAATATTTGCTAGCTTTACCTTAATAAAAATCTGGATACATACGAATAAAAAGCACATTAGTTTCAAAAACTGTGAGCAGGCACATTTCCAAACAATCTAAATAGTATTTGTATTTTCACCTACACACCTCACTTACTCTAACAGTCAAAAAGCTTATAATATGTATTAGAAAGGCAAGTGAGACATTCTTGACTTGCTGGCTGACATAGGGTCAGACATTTAAGCTTTCCATGCTTTCTTCTTAATATTTAAAAAGTGAGATATTAGCATTAGCCTCCAGGATGGTATTGGGAGGATAAGCAAGTAACTTATTTTTTTCTATAAGGGACATTATGGAACTTAAATAACAATTTTATATTAATTTAATTGTATTTTTGCCAGAATCTAGATCAGTTTTGCAAGGTACCCTCAAACAATTACATTGAAGACTGGCTGAAGGCCAAAGTCCTATTGTATCTTACAAGAGCAGAACCAAGCAACTATAAGAAAGGAGCTGATTTTTTTCTCTGACAAACTGATCCAGCTGCTTCAAACTACTGGGACCCACTGTCCTGCACCAGTAACTGTATGAGCAAGAATCAAAACTGAGGAGCTCCTTTATTTTATAGCATCTTGCAGAAAATGAAGCTTTGGCACAGATAAATTGTTTGGGGTTTAAGTTACTTGTATGGCAAATTACAGCTAAAGAAAAGCTTGTAAATACGAAGAGACTGTAAATGAGACTTTGCTAGCTTGTAAACAGCTGAAATTACTGTTTCTAAATGTGTGATAAACTCCAGCTTAATCAATCTGTTTGCACTGAAACTTAATGAAGCCAATTTAAGCACCACCTTTCTGACTGCTGCTATGTTACCACAAGAGGTTTACCTAATGAACCTCTTCCTACAATCCTGAAATCACTTTTATAACTTTCTTAGCTTTAAAAGACTTGGTTGCCTTCCAAGTGTTTTACCAGCCAGCAGAGCCAATCTAACAGCTCACCAAGAGGGGGAGATCTTCTTCCTTTCATTTCTTCCAAGGCTCCTGTGCCTTGGTGCATCCTCTTTGTGTTGTAGAGCTATTAAAACTGGCTCAACGTTCCTTGTGTATGAACAAAACTTTACACTTTTCTTACTGTCACTACTTCTAGGAGGTAATCTGCTGTCTCTCTATAAAAATTAGATTAATTGACCATTTATATGAAGAATATCAGTGATATCACAGATCCTGGTGCTTCTTTCAATACTGAACTGCAAAAAGCTATTTCTAACTGTCCTCTGAATTTGCAACAAAATGACCACTGTGCACTGGAGGTCCACAGAATTACAGTTGCCATGGAACTGAAGTCCAGCAAATCTGACAGCAGCCTGGGTGTAGACACCCAGAGGTTCAACTCAGCCACTTGGAATGTTCTAGTAAATCAACCTGGTTTTTTGCATCATGGTGAAACAGAAAGATGCAGGATACAGGAATGTATTTCTCTCTCTCTAGTATTATAGACTATCAATAGTTTAAAAATATATATTAGAGCAGGGATTGTACTCTTTGCTATACCCAGGTTCCTTCAAAGCAGCTGCAGGAGCTAACTTGCAGCCACTTTGAACCTGAAGCCATGGGGCTGCTGGGCTGCCTCCCATAAACTGTTTGCTCCCTCCTGTGTTGAATGAGACAGGGCAGAAATGGGCAGGGGGTGTTCACTGTAGCTGCATGCAGGGGGAAAAGGCTCTGCCTTCTACCCCATTACAAATGTGGCACATCAGCTGTTTATCAGAAAAAGGTTTCTCCCTGGCTGATTCCCAAGCAACCTGGAACCACTTCAATCTTCCCTTACCTCTGTAAGTCAGCAGGGCTTCGTCAAGGAACTCTGCAGCTGGGCGGAAGTGTTTGGAGATATCCATATCTGGAAAATCATCCACTTCAATGCCCATGTACTGGATATTGAGACCGTTGTAGAAACTTGGTCCTGTGTAGACACCTGTGCCATGAGCTGCATTCAGGACATGGGTGATGCCCAGTCTCTTCAAACGGCTTTTGTTCACTGCAACGCTTCTGCAGAAAAGGAAAAAACACGTTAGATATCAGTGCTCCTATTTTAAGTGGGAAAAAAGCTGCATGCTACAAAGTTTACATAACTCCCAATCCATGTTACTCATTCAGCATGAGGCACCATTCAGACCTTAATGTCATTTGAGAGTTCTACAGGTATTTCTTTCCAATATTCACTGGGGAAAAAAACAAGAAGCCTGCATTCACCTGTAGAGCAATATGCTCTGTTTCCACTCCAGCTTGATTTGAAACTCATACTGCCATCCTAGTTCAGGCCATGTACTTATTTATCAATTTTTATCACTCCATAATTGATGCTTTACTCTATATCCCCTTCTAATTCTCTCTGTTCTCTTACACAGATATCTCAGACAGGTGAACCATGGTACAGAAGACCTAATCATGTTTACTCAGCATTTGCTTTGGCATTACCTTTTAAACTCCCTTTTACATAACAAAGACTTTAGTTCCAATTTTAGGGCCAAATTCCAATCAGAACAGTGGAATTTGGGCTTATTTTTTTTTCCTCTCTTAAACTGTTGAAGCATCTAAACAGCATAGGAAAGCTGCTGATTCTACTCCAGAAGTATTTACTTTCCAGTGCATAGAGATTTCTGTGAGCACAGTCTGAAAAACACTTTAGGGCTCTCTAGGGATGAAAGGTATTAGATGCATGTAATACATGTTATGCCTTCAGTGGTTCCATTTGACCCTTTACTGGGAATCTCATGCAACTTGATGACAAAAGCTGCCACTCACTTTTCTGCTATGAAGACATTAGGCCAGACTTCATCCACGGCGTCTCTGGGGGTCTCCAGCCTGTCCTTCACAAGTGCCCTCTGCAAGTCCATCACACACGGCGTGTTAAACAAGCTGGTGTCATCAATCTTTTCCTTAACTCGGTTGTACAGGTCTTCCACCATCAGCTGCTGTGCAGACTCCAACATCCTGGGACACACCGACTCTACCCTGACATCCTTTGTCTTCAGCTCTGGAATAAACTGACATTGTAACTAAAAGCACATAAAAACAATATAGATGTATGAGCTATCATTACTTGTGCCTTTTTTTCCCTAGAAAATCACCCTGTTCTGCCTGCAGTGTGGGCAGGTCCATGCTTACCTAGGAACTGCCTCAGGGAGATTGGCAATGAGAAGGGCACACTGCACTGTCCTTTCAGTCCCACACTGGCCAAAGGCCTGGGAGTTAAGGGCACCTTTATTCCAGCCCCAGCAGGATGCAGCTGCTGCCTACACCTCCCTGAAGAGGGGAAGTGGAGAGGAAGCTGCTGAGCTCTTCTCCCTGGTATGCAGTGATCAGACGTGTGGGAATGGTTCAATGCTGAGCTGGGGAGATTCAGACTGGACATTGAGAAGCACTTTTTCTCTGAGAGGGTGGTCAAACATTGGAACAGCCTTCCTAGGGAGGTGGTTAATGCCCCATCCTTGACAGGATTGGGCAGTGCCTTAATAATATGTTTTAATTTTTGGTCAGCCCTGATAGTCAGACTTAGATGATCACGTATGTCCTTTAAACTGAAATACTCCATTTTGATCTGTTCCATTCCATTCCATTCCATTCCATTCCATTCCATTCCATTCCATTCTACTCTAATTTAGTTTGTTGCAGCAAGCAACCAGCACT
>VZUA01063864.1:0-22114 GCA_013401035.1 Horornis vulcanius | reverse complement strand
TGTTTTGTGTGTGTTTTGGGGTTTTTTTTAAAGCTATAGAAGGCATTCATGTTCTGTATATCTACCACATTTGGGAGGAAGAGGGGTCACTAGGAAGTCAAACCACATCAGGATGTGGAGGACTTGTCCAATATCAATAAGACTGTTTCCACAGCACAGGCAGTATAGCTGGTAACAGTTTTCCTTGGCAGCAATTCCTGAATCCTGCTATTGTCTTGTGGAAGTTCTGTGACTGAGGCTGGGCATTTCACCTTGTGCAGGTGCAGGCCTGAGAGCAACCCTGGTAAAATTGCTCTCTTTAATACCAACAGGCTTTAAATTAGACCCTAAGATAACAGGTACCAAAAGAAATGGTGAAAAAAAGCCACTGATGAAAGTAGAACCCCATCTTTTACTCCTTTGTTCATCCGTACAGGAGAGTAGGGGACTGCAGGAGGATTTTCAGACAAACCTCAGCTGTAAGTCAGTGGTACTTTAGCACTGAAACACCTCAGGCTCTTCTGAAAAACCCCAGGCATGAAATCAGCAGGAAAACTTGCTGGAGTGTGGAGCAAGAAGGGCAGGTCTGACTCCAGGCTGACACAAACATGTTTTTGCAACTGTGGCATGTTTGTGTGGACTCTAAAAAATCATGTGATGATTTCAAAACAGCATAGAGTTGCTACATCTACAACTGTGAAATCTGGAGATGGATCTGGTTTTTTACCCTGTTTTAAATAAACAGTACCAAGGGCAGGGCCTCCTCCTCTTAAATGGATTGCCAGCAAATGTTATTAATCAGCTTTCAAAAATGGTGTGGCCGCCTGTTCAGGAGTAGACCCTGTGCAAAACTGGATCTTGAGGAATGCTCCCCATTTATTCTTGGTCCCATTCTAAGAACCGAGATCGAGGCTCAGAAAATTTGCAGTTCTGGAAAGTAAACATTTATGACTCCTCTGCCTGTTAAGATCACTTTGAAATGCCTTATTTTTCCTTCCAAATAATCTAATTTTGATGCTTATATGTGTATTACACATCCTAGAACCACTCCAAAAAGTCCATAACAAATATAGAAACCATCATGAGAGGAAATAACAGGAGATTTAATGTGTCTCAGCATAGACAACATTTGTCTTAGCATACAGCTGCTGCATTAAGTGGTGTTTGTGTTCTGTCGTAATAGAGGCAGAATGTGCAAGTATTTGTGTTTGCATCATGGTAATAATTTATTATATGTTCAGCAGGCTGAGTAAAGCTTTTAGATGCTATCTGGGCATGCCATATGTGAGTATAAATTCAGATCTTCCATGGGTCAGGAGTATCTTTTAAAAATGAAAGAGTTTACTTGGAAATAAACTGGAGAACAAACCTCCGCAGTGATTTTCACCAGTGTAGCAATGAAGCGAATTAACAGGAGCAAAGATGTGAGGGGGCAAAGGGGACAGACCAAGGCAGGACCCTAAAAGTGTAAGATAAAGGGTAATTCAGCACTTGCTTTTTCAGGTGTTCCTAAATCAGGTCCAGTTCCAAACCTTGCCTGTGGCAGTCATAGCTGTCCCCTGTACCTGATGAATGAAGAATTGGTGCAGGGTCTGTTCTCAGCTGAATTCTGTGTCACACTGTGACATCGTTGTTTACATTTCTACCCACTGTTANCCTAAATCAGGTCCAGTTCCAAACCTTGCCTGTGGCAGTCATAGCTGTCCCCTGTACCTGATGAATGAAGAATTGGTGCAGGGTCTGTTCTCAGCTGAATTCTGTGTCACACTGTGACATCGTTGTTTACATTTCTACCCACTGTTACACAGCTGGACTCATGAAATGCGCCAAGGGGATGGGAAACTGGAATTCTGCTCTTGGCACAGCCAGGAACAATCCCAGTGTTAAATTCACTCTGACTTTGGGACACGCTTCCAGTGCCCTTAGGTGAATTTGGGCTCCTGGGCATCAGTGGGGTTTTACAGCATCTGCTTTTCAAGTAGGATATTCTCATTAGGATAGAGCTGGGCATCTTTGGTTTCACTGTGTACAGCAAATTAAGTTTAGCTGCCCTCCTGTGGAAACAGTTTTATCACAAGGGGAAGAGGGAATAATGTTGTGGATTATTAACAACTGTTTAAAAAAAAAAAGCAACACAGCACTGAAAAAAATAAAATAATTTATTGTTTTTACAACTGGTATGTGAACGTATGTAATGAATTTATTTATTCTTATTTAACAAAATACCAATTGTGCAAATTCTTTATTTAAAATGTTTTGCTATCGTCTCTGTCTCTTTTTCTGGCTCTCTTTTAATTTATGCTTCGGATTTGTGTTGAAAGCACGCCTTGTGAGTTTACATAATATATGGCACTGGTCATTTTTTGTATGATTTTATTTAGAAGACTTTCTGCATGGAACAGGAATATATGTGGATACACATGTATAGATGTATATTCTTCTTCTGCTGCCAGCTTTTCCTTAGAGAAGTTGCAGCTTTTTAATTTGTTGACACCTCGTGCTCCAGCCTCCTTGTTAAACTTCCAAAAGCTCTCAACAAGCAAGTCCCAAAGGTCTGCTGACCAAAAAAGAAGTCAGAGAGCTGATTGGTGTCTCAAAGGCACGTGCAGCTCGTGCTGGAGGCCTCAGTGATTGACCCCCAAAGCTGATCCCACCCCTTGCTTAAACTGTAGCAGAATTTCAGTAACTGGGAGTGAAGTTCCTCTGAGTTCCCAGCATCTTCTCTTGTGCAGCTTCTTATGTTCAAGTGGCAACACTAAAGAGAAAGCTCCTGGGTGTCTCTATGTAAAACGGCTCGATAAACACACGATTTGGTTTATGAGGACTGAACCATGGAAAAAGCTGTTTTTTCCATGTTACTGCTGTTTATATACATACATAAATACGTATATATGGCCATAAAAAGTCAAAAGCCTTGGAAGGTTTTGCAATGTTTTATTTAATTGTATTTTAGCTCTTTGCCCCACATCAGGTAAAGTTTGATGGGGGAAAAAAAAAAAAAGTGNATCAGGTAAAGTTTGATGGGGAAAAAAAAAAAAAGTGCATGTTTCCATGAGAATAATACCTGTTTTCTTCCACTTTTCTTCCAGTTCAACTAGTGCAGACCTCAAGGAAGTAGAATTGAGTGCAGTGTGAGGGGAAGAATGTGATGTGGACAAACCTCCAGCTTTTCTGAATTCAGTTCATTTACCAGTACAGGTGGCTCTGCAAGGGCAGTACTACAGACTGCACATAAACACTTCCAAACTGCTGGAAAATCCAGCTTTTCTGAATTCAGTTCATTTACCAGTACAGGTGGCTCTGCAAGGGCAGTACTACAGACTGCACATAAACACTTCCAAACTGCTGGAAGTCACCTTGCTCCAAGGTTCAGCTGAGTTAAATTCCAGCTCAGCCTCTCTTCTGCCCCCCAGCCACTGCCCAAGGCCAGAGTCAGCCACCAGGCTTTAGAGGAATTAGGGATGGCCAGTGGGTGATGCTTCCTCTCTCAAGGCCCAATCCAAAATGCCAGGAACAAGACTGGGCTTTGATGATCTTAAGGGCAGGCTTTGAACAGGGTTTCATCATTAATTGTGAACTTTCTGCAGTATGTTCAGGTGAATGTTTCTCTTCGTGCCATGCTGTTGTCACTGAGGAAGTGGAGCCTATAGCAAGAGGCAAATTCAGATTCTCTGGGCATAGGCTGGAGTTTTCAGAAAGAAAAACGAAGGTATGTGGTTTGGAGGATTTTTTTCCCTTTTTTCATGAAGTGATTTGATTTTTATAGAGCTGCCAGAGTTCCTCACTGCATTCATACTTGCCATGTGCAACATTTTCAAGGGTTTTTTTTCCTGTGGGTGCCCTTATACTGACGTATAGTAAAGCTAGTTCAATTCTTGTTTCAAATAACATGGCAGATGCAGATATTCCTGGTTTATTACAGGCACCAGCAATGTCTCTTAATGTAAGAGAGATTATTGGGTCCTCAGTGGGCACCCCAAAAGTGCTTTGGGGCTTAGAAGGTTTAACCACAAGCACAAGTTTTCAGTGATAAAATCTGAGAAGCCCTAACCACAGGTGAGTGGTGTAAGAGCTTCTCCCCACACCACACCAAACATCCCAACACCATCCCACTGCTCCACGCTCTGTGAGTCACAGGACAAAGCTCACAGCATCTTCTGCCCTGGATGTTGTCTGTGGAGGCTCAGAGTCACAGTAAAATCCTCTCCACAGACATCAGCCATGTTCAGTCTCCCGTGGCTAAGTGCAGGGGCATATTTTCTGTCTGTGCTTGTGTAAGTGAGTAATTGGGTCTCCATAACTCTCACTCACAGGGGAAAAGAAGTTACACTGGTTTAGTAATACCTATATAAATTTAGAGTTACTTCATAGCATGATTTGCAAAGCATCCAGCTTTGCTGGGGGTGCTTCAGACTTACACCACTGTGACAGCATAGTTTTTTTTTCTTTATTTATAGAAACTGGTTTACACAATTTATCATGTGAACTGTGAAATCTGCAAGTAGATTATCTTATGAAACATAGTGAGAGGCATACAGGCATTGTTAAAATCCCATCAGATACAGGAAATAATGTGCTGAATTAAGTAAGTTGGGGACAGGGTATAATTCTGTAGAGCAAGAAATTTAACTTCTGTTGCCAGGTCATCTGCTTAGCATCAGATAAGAGAAAATGAACAAGGTGTTGCAGGCAAGACTAAGGGGAAAGCACAAAGTTTGGGTTTGCTTAGTTGACTTCATGTGCCTCTGTGCGCTGTTGGTATCAGCATATAGTGGGAAGTTGCTTTGGCACCTGGCTGAAATACAGGAACCCTTTCAGAAACCAAGATGTGTCACAAAACTTATTTTTCATCCTGGTCTGTGTCTAATCAGAGGGAGTTAATATTTTTAGAGCACCACTGTGTCAGCCAGTTTACATCATAAAATATGTTATGCAAAATATAAATTCATTTGAACTGAACTGTGCAAGGTCTACACGATACGATGGCAGAAGGCCAATATTTTGTTTTGTGAACTATTACATATGTATAAATTACTAGTTGTAATCTTAAAACACTTGACTCTGTGATTTCAGTAAAAGTAATAAATATGAACTGTATCATAGGTCCCAAATATTTGTTTATATGGTATATATCTGTTTGCTCTTTGTGCCCCACTGCAGGCAGATGAGCATAAAGGTCTTGAGCATAAATTTAAGACATAAATATTCTTTCTGTATGTGAACGTTGCGATTTAGTTGCGGTGGGGTGGAGTTCTAAAGTGTTCTGGGGAGTTGTGAAACAGCAGGAAGGTGCAGAAGGTGGTGTTTGTTCTGAGATCCATGATAATCCATCTAAACTAATCTCAGAGCAATAAAGACCTGCCAGAAGGGATGGTGTTGGTGTACTCTGTGTGCCGAGGTGGTGGCACAGAAAGGTGAGAGGTTTTTCTAGGGAGCTGCAGATATTCTAGTTTGAAGTGTGGCTCTTCAGTGGCACAGTTACAAAGATTTACTTTGCTAATAGAACCTTATAATTCATTTTTCATGCTGATTTCTCGCTTATCCTTTCACATTCCACAATGCTATGTTGGGAGTTTTTCTTGTTCCCAAAAATGGTGCTTTCCAAAAAGATACTCTTCCCAAAAGTAAAAGCAAACCCATCCTGTCTAAATCTTACCCCATGTGTGTGTCTAATCTATTGATTGCTGGCATTTTTATGAATTTGGGACTTTGCCTTTTATTAACTTGGAGGTTTTGCCTTCTTGTGTTTTGCAAATTGTGAATGAAATTGGCTTTTATTTTCAGAAACAGTTTATATATGCCTAGGAACAGCTTTTCTTCGTAGGCTGTTAAACAATGGCAGTGCAGCTTAAGAGGGCTGTCAGTACCTACAGAGGGGCCCAAGTTCTTTACAAAAAAAGTGTTATCACCACAGGCATACATCAGTGCCTCCTCCACAGTTTTGCATAATAAGCTGCCGTGTCACTGTGATCATGGCAGGTCCTGTCTTCCCAAAATTCCATTTTCATTTCCCACTTCAGTGTTTGCAGTAGCTTAGAGAAAGCTATTATTGGCAAGGGAAATCCATTGGTGTACAAATCAAATGGAGCAGACACAGCGTTACAGACTTCCCCAAATGTCCATTACTGTGCAAGGACTGTTGTGTATCAGGAAGATGAACTCATTCTCTCTTAATGCATTTTCCACCTCATCATATTGTGACATTTCACCTCTTCAGAAACTATATGTAATTACATGTGAGGAGGGAGATCTTTATTTCCAAGGTTCTCAGCTTGTAGACCCAAATCTCATTTTTAGGTGGGGATGCAAGTTAGATTTGATCTGATTTCAGTATTCTAGCCAAACCAATCCTTATTTTTTAAAAAAGAAAAAAAAAAAACAAAAACCAACATCAGTTTTGGGAATCGCTGAGTACATCCGGTAATCAAACTAAAAAATGTACAAGTCTTTCCACATTGCTTATGCTGTTACCTCATTCTCCAGTACTCTGTGAAGTTTAAAGCAATAAATCCATCATACTTAGAACCATGCGCCATTCTAAGCTGACCCAAGGACAGGGTTGAAGAGTAAGTGCATGGGAAAAATGATTTAACGAAAGCCAAGGAAAAAATGTTATTTTCCACGCTTGGAGGGCCAGGGCGGCAATCTCTTTGCTTTCCCTTGATTTTTCTGGGGGAAAAAGGCACATCTAAGTGAAAACTCACAGACGTTTTCTTAAGCAGCTGCTCAAGAAGGCTTTGTTGTAGCAATCTAAGTCTGAGCTTGCTAAAACAGCCATTTTGGCCATTGCCACCGTAGTGACTGCTCCAAGCGTTGCTAAAGAAATGCACTGAGACAAGGAAGTTGGATGAAACTCTGGAACATGTAGGTGTGGGAGAAAGAAGGGTGAAGAGCCCTTACTCCTTTTGAGCTTTAAGCTGCTGGGTAGCAGGTGCTGTGCCCTCTCCCGACAGGATGCATCCCATGCCCATGGAACGTTTCGCTTATGATCGAAGGCTAGATGCCCTGGTGAGGTTTGCAGATGTGAATTCAGCCCTGGTAACCACATAAGGGCCATACAGACGTGTCAGTGCACAAAAACTACATTTGGAGGGGAAAAAAAGCCCTGCAAATTGCACCTGGCTGGCAGTGCAGCGGAGAGGCCTGTTGGAAAGCAACCCTGTAAAGCCACGGAGGGAGCAGAGAGGAACATCCCAGCGAGCAGCAGGACGGTCCTGCCGTGCCCCAGAGCATCGGGGAGCTCACATCTTGAAATAGTTGAGAGCTGGCAGCAGGCCACCCGTGCAGCGGCTGAGATGGCAGCCGCCCAACAAACAAGGCTTAGTTACCTAGTAAAGGTGGTCTGTAACTAAAGGGGAGCAAAAATTACACTGGAAACTTTGAGAGCACTTTAAAGTGGTCGATTTGAGGCCGGCCCTGCCCACTGGAAGCGGGCCTTTGCCGAAGGCCTCGCTGCGCTGGGCCGGGGTTTGTCCAGAACAAACAGCGCTGGGTGCATTCTGTGTGGGCTGGGAGGAATGTTTTCTCACTGATATTTATGTGGCATGCAAAGATCTGACAGCCATCCAGAGGGGGGTTTGGGGCCAATATTTCATTTTAAATACACGCTGCACACGGAGGAAGGAAAGCAACATGCGCTGGCGCTGCTTGTGAGGGGTGACCCGAGCGGCAGAGCCGAGACGGGCTCCGCATGGCGAACCAGAGAGAGAGGTTGTTTCGACAGGAATTCGAGCTATGAAAGGATTTAAGGGGAAATTACCAACCAGTCTGGCATTCAGATGCCAAAATACACAGGCAGACTTGGCTGCACAGGCACGCTGTAATGCTCCTCAGCTTGGTTTCAAAGGGAGGAGGGAAGTGGCCGGACCTGGCCGTGGAAACCTCAGCCTCTCCATGCATGCAGGGGAAAAAAAAAATCTCCATCACAACACCAGCCCTTTGTCGGGATCAAATCAAACTCGGAAGAATTCTATATGAAGAACTTTTCCTTCAGAGAACAGAAGGACCAAAGGATGCTTTGCTTCTCTCTCTGTCAGAATATTTAGTATTTTGGGATGAGTTTGTTGTGCATTCTTGGCTACTTTTCCACCCAAAATAGGCCAGGTAGAGATGAAGCCAGAACCTAAGGCAAGTTGTGATGTTGCTGTGGAACACCTTTGCCTCCACAAGGTCTCTGCCTGCCTCAGCCTGCTCAAGGCTTTCTCAGTATGGCTCCAGTCTCAAGCTTCTCTTCCCCAGAGCCCACATCTTCTACCCCCAGAGCCATTTCCTTTGGCTGCATTCATAATGCGTATTTAAATCATCACCTGCTTTGCTTTCAGAGCTGGTCAGGTTTCTAGAAATATGGAAAAGAGGATGTCTAATACCAAGTAGATTAGGAAAAAAAAACACATCTGAAAAAAAAAAAAAAAAAGAAATTAGGAGGTGTAGTTACTTCTCATTTACAACTACAAAAGAGAAAAAGAAGGGAAAAGCTCCAAGAAGGAAGAGTATCTATGAACTGTATCTCTTCTCTCTTGAATCTGGACATAAGCCATAAACAGGCAGCATCCAAAAACTTTGGAAAACTCAGGGAGTTAATTTAGATCTCATAGAACTCAGTATCTTGGGCTAAGCTTTCAAATATGAAGCAGAACAGCTAAAGTAAGAGAACAGAGCAGCGATAGAAGAAAAAATACTTTAATTTTCAATTAGATACGGCAAGGAGGGAGAATTAACTAAGAAGGGAGCCCAGGCAATTGGAGCTAGTTTCATACAAGGTTACCCTTAATAGATAAATATAAGGAAAAAAAATTTTGATTCCAAAAGGGTAAATAATGGATTTCCATTAGAAGCAGTAGCTGAAGAATTCATAGCCCATTTTTTATGAGATCATGGATATTGTTACTAAAAAAACTGAAGGCTGCAACCCAGATGGGTCTAACATTTTAAGCCTTTTTAAAGCCTAGTTGATTTATTTAATTAGATACTCCAGGAGGCTCTACTCCTGCATGGAAGCAGTAACAGCTGCTATATGCATTACAACTCCTGAAGGGGTGGGAGTGGGTCAGTCACTCCTGGTGCACCTCTGAATGTAACACTGGCTTTCAGAGCAAAGGGTTAGCAGGGAAAATAGAATTTCTTTGTACACCTGCTCAGGCCAGGAAGATGCACCTCAGACACGGGATTTAGGCATCACCTCAGTTGATTAACCCCAAGGGTTCTTGGTTAAAAGAAAAAGCCTGGGACCAGGGTGAGGGTCCCCGTGGAGGTGCATCATGGCCATGGGTTGCAAAGGCTCCTCAAGGGACGATGTAGGTGCTGACCCCAGAGATCTGTGAGGCTGGAGGGATAAATCCTGCCTAGGGGCCAGTCCTTGAGCAGGGGTGTGAGGCCAATTCACCTGACTTGGTCCTGTGAGTAAATCATTTGGGACACAGCTCTAAGCCCTGCAGGGAAGTAGCTGGAGGACCACAAAAACTACATTGGTGTCTATATGGCAACAGACAGAGGTTATTTTAGCAGTGTGAAATGTTTTCGGATTCCAACAGCATGCAAGCAGTGCCAGAGTAATTTGCCAGTGACAATAATGTGTGGTGTAATGCTGAGGATGAAAAGCCTTCAGCTGGGTTTGACCCAGTATAAACCATCCCTGGGTTCCACTCCAGTTGTTTGCAGTGTTTATCAACTATATCTGGGCTTTTTATCTGGGTAGTATCCATCACTTGAATAGACATAAATATTAAATTATGTCTATAATTAGATTTACACTTTAAATGTAACTTTTATTTCTAAATCATTCCAGTAAAATTGTAAAGCCCATCCCTAAAGCTTTTGAAAAACATGCTCTTTTTTCACTCTGCTATTTAACACCAGAGTGTGGCTCCAGCCAAAACCTGAAATCCCACGCAAGGCAGATTATGTTCGGCTCTCTGGCTGTCTGTGTATTTTCCTCTTCTATGTACCTTACAAGCCAAAGCCTGAATTTAGCCCTAAAAGCATATCCTGAGCATACACTCAGGAGACCACATTCAGGATCCTGCCACCATCATACTGAGCTGATGGATTCTACCAGGATTGGTAGTAAAAGCATCGTTTCAAAAATGGCTCTTCACTTAAAGCCTCTTTTTGTTTAATTTTTTTTTTTTTTTTAATGGTATAGTAGTTATGGCAACTGCTTCCTGCCACCTCTGCTGCCAAAAGCCACAATCCATCCATGAAAAAGAGCTCCTCCATCCAAACACATTTTTCAGTGGACAGCAGCATTCCCTGGCTGGAGCACACTCTTCCCTTCCCTTCTGCCAAGCAAAATGTGTAACGAATGTGAGCTAAGAGTGAGGAATTAAGTGAACTGCTTACAAATGACTTTGTATTTTTACACACACATGCAAGAGACAAGAAATAAGAACACCTCTCAGGGAGGGTTGAGGGGGAGAAAAGGGTAGTGAACCCCCAGAGCTGTTCAATGAAAGAAAATGTTTTCCTTTCTTAGAACACATTTGGAATTCAAACTCCTAAAAGTATTGGCATAATACTAATTAAAAAAATTGGTGAGTTATTTCCCCTTTTCCCTTAGTTTTATTCTACCTTTGAGGTCAGTGGCAGGATTTCTCAAGTCTGGGGTATTTCCTGCACAGTGATCAAAGTTTGCTGTATGAATTTGAAAATGTTCCTAGTCTTTGCTGGTCCCATAACTCTCTTTCTGTGGGCAGTTCTTCCTGGTCCTGACACAAAATAAGTCTTAAATTTCTTGTTTGACAACATGGTTTTAGAAAAGCTTTACAATTGCTTTCATAGGCCGTATTAACAACTATTATTTCCCCTCCCTAGGTGTAATTCCAATGCAGAGCTGTGTGGATCTTGCTTGTCTTTCCCTTGCTTTGTTGGCTGTGACCTTTCCCCACTCAGAAAATAATTAGTACATTTTCCAGCAGATAGCTGGGTGTTTTCATGTCCCCTTATTATGGGAAAACATTGTAACAGAGCACTGGAGCAAACAGCTCAACGTGCTGTTCTTTCAAGCCCCTGTGCAGCAAATGAACTTAAATTCAGAAGAATGTCAAAATTTTAGGGAATCAAGAATGAGCAGCTGCTTGTAAAGCAGGAACTCTCTAGTATGGACTGAGTTTGGAAGTTTTCTCAAAATGCACCGCAACCATCACGATTCAAGTCCCTTGGAGATTTTTGGCTGCCTGTGAGAAGATAAGGCTTGAGTTCCAGGTCTAATTAGGCATTGCACGCACTGGAGTCATTAATGATTTCCAGCGCAGTAGCTTCGGCCGACGAGATATTTTGCAAACAAATGGCAGCAGCACAGTGTGGGCACCCAAACACACATGCAGTACACAAGCTGGAAATCATGGGAAGTAGAAGGGAAGGTAACAGCAGAGACACGGCTCCAATCCAAAACTTGAGGTCAGTATTACCAGCTTTACTTCCAGGTTCAGCAACACATTGCAGCAACAGGAAAACCAAAAGAAATGAGAAGGCAAAACTCATACGTATGATGCTGTGAAACAAATTGATGTTTGCATTTCCAAGGATTGACTGATTAATTCATTGCTTGGATTTTCTCCCTAGTAAGTTAGGCTGGGTAGATCCAGGCCTAGCCTAGCCTAGCCTAAAGTGAATTTAAGTTCATTTGCTGCACAGGGGCTTGAAAGAACAGCACATTGAGCTGTTTGTTAAAAGATAGTGCTGCCATTCAAAGCCTAATCCTAATCAAATATCCCCGAGTTCCCCTTAACTGTGAAGTCGAGCTGCAAGATTTCAGAATTTGTCTAGGTTTGCACAGGTCAAATGAAGTGGTGACAAATAGGCACCAGAAGATATCCTTCCCCCTATTTCCCTGCTGAAGCAACTGGAAGACATAAAAGTCATAATTATCCTGGTTTAAGTCACACAGTGAGCAGAACCACAGCCAGGAATGTACCGTGGGCTTCTAGGCTCCAAAATAGTGATACAAAACAACTGTTCCTCTGTTACCAGGATTTTTTACAGCTGCTTTCAGCATCAGGTTTACATTTGCAGTTATTTTTTCATTCCAGCCACCTCTTGCAGCTGCATCCACAGAAGCAGCTCCACACTGCAGACAGGAGCACTGGCCCTGCCTACAGCACCTTTAATTAGTCAAGCCAGGTACCTTTGCTAATTGGCAGAGAATCCCAGAATCACTGAGGTTGGAAAAGACCTCCAAGGCTGTCGAGTCCAAGCTGTGTCTGATCCCCACCTTGTCCCCAACCCAGAGCACTGAGTGCCAGATTCAGGCCTTCCCTGGGCAGCCCCTTCCAAGGACTGACCATCCTTTCCGGGAAGAAATTCCTCCTGATGGCCAACCTGGCACAGCCTGAGGCAGTTTGCTCTTGTCCTGTCCCTGTTCCCTGGGAGCANTTCTTCTGCAGCTGACTGAGGCTGCACTCCATCCCCTCATCCAGATCATCAGTAAAGATATTAAACAGGACTGAAGAAATCGGAGAGGGCTGAAAAGCAGGCACCTAAGGGGTACAGTGCTTGTGGCTCTTGCCCCTGACCTTAGGATCAGATGAACAGTGCCCACAAGCTCCTGCTTCTCCCCAGTGGTCTGGGTCCCTATAGATGGAAAGTGCATCTCCCCTTGACCAGACAAATCCAGTCTGGGCTCAGACTGCTCTACAGGCTGCATTATGGAACAATGGCTGACTTTTCTGGGAGTAGATCTATGAAGACAAACACTGCTGTCATTATTTATTCCAGTGGCACGCTGTCTGCCAAGGCTGCATTACCCTACTCCTCCTATTTATTTATTTTTTTAAAGCCTGAATATATAAAATTGTTGCAACTGTTTAATGGACTTTCAAGAATGTAAAAAAAAATATTTTGACACTGGGGAAGGGATTCCTCCCAGGACTTTTGGATGTGCCTCTGAACAGTGTTTACAGGTGCCTTTTGGATTCAGCAGGGACAGAATGGGCACTTGACTCGTGCTCTTCCTTTCAGCCTGCAGTGGAAGTCCTTAGTGGGTCAGCTGGACTGCACATTCCAAATGTGTGTTCCTTTCCAGTGACAAAGGGGCACGGGGTTCAGATGCAGACAGCCGCAATGCAGATGGCTGAGGCTGAGTGAGATGAATTTCATTCCAGGTCTCAAAGGGCTCAAAGTGCTTGGGAGCAGTATCCTGTTTCCAAAGAGTTTTCAAGCAAGAGCTCAGTTCCAAATGGCCATAATTCTTTCCAAAAATTGACTGGATGAAGGCAGGTTTGTTCTGCAGCATTTTTTTTCACTGAGCTACCATTGTGAGAATTAGTAATGTTCCAATTCAACCTCTCTCCCTCCCTATCATCCCTCCCCTTGATGTCCTCCAGCTCTTACTTCACTGCAAAGTTATCTTCAAGCCCAAAGTAAGGAACTGTACCTCCTCTCTGCTATAGAAAATATCTGCAGTGCATTCAACATTCAGAATGTGAAGGTTGCAATCACTGTCAGAAAAATGCTTTGCTCACCTACCCCTGCCCAAAATATATTCCTGCGGAGTGACCTCATTTTCATGCTGTGACTTCTTTTCAGATTTCTTTTTAATTAAAATAGGAAATGGTTTAAAATCAAATTAGGAAGACCTTGGAGAGATGCACAAGTATTTGCTTCACTTGGCCTTGATACACAACTTCAGAACTGTAACGATAGAGCTTTTAGAGTCACTTATTGAATTCTGTATTTGCAGTGGTTATTAGAACTCAGTATCCCCGTTGCACATCCAACATTGGCAAGCCTTCAGCTTCAGGGAGCTGGGGCTGTGAGATCCAAGATGTGACCATGAAATACACAGAGGCCTTGACTGCTCTGCATTGTGCAGAATCTCTCGGTGAGGAGCTCTTGTTGCTGTGCTACAAGCACAAAGGGAACCTAGCTCCTCACCCATTTGCTCTGTGTGTATTTCCACTATCTCTCCTCTTTTGCCTTCTTTACTCCATGGTGAATAAATGTAATCGAGCCAGCTGCTGCTTTCATGTCTTTGTAGTTTTTCTGCAGGTGGCACTCAGTTCTCTTGAATGTGCTCCAGCTCATTCCCTGAAGAAAACCCCAGCATCCAAGCTGCTTCTTTTGATTATAACCAAATAGTTAGGCAGTAAGAAAGGCAGGAGTGAGCGAACTCGTGGAGGGGACAAGCTTTGGAGCAAATGGTGCAAATTTTTGTGTCTGGTTCCTGGGAAGCTTCTTTTTATCCTCCTACTTTAGCTGTAGTTTTACAGGCAACCACATTCAAAAGAGGAGGCTCATAAAAAGGGGAGTCAAATATTTGTGGAAGGTGTTGGATCTCTCAGCTTCTTTTGCTACCCAAATGATTTCTGCTCCAAGCAAAGGTGGTGCTCAATGTTCTTTCATTTGTATCATTTATTATTAACATGTATTTGATTTAAAAAATGGAACTGAAGTAATTGTAGAAAATTATTCCCACAGGATGTGAGGATTCGTCCTCTAGCATTTGCTGTGAACACTCTCATCTTTATGGTTTGGTATAAATTATAGGCCACTTCTGAGTTTTTAGAGGTTATAAATATGAAAGGGTTGGGGGTTTTTTTCTCCTTCAACTATTACATCATAAAATGAGAAGTGACTAGCAAAAACATGTCTTGTTCTTCCTATTGCAGAAAATAAGTAAATTTAAGAATCAAAATAATCAGCCCTACCCATTAAAAAAGGTAGTGAAAATGAGCGCCTTGCTAACACTTGTCATTCCATGTAGCTCCACAGGCTTTGGTGGGATGGGCCCACATTGCACCCACATAAATAAAAAATACCTTGGGCCCAATAGCCACAGATTTATAAAGGTCAATGTACAGCTTCTAAAGAAACAAATATTTTCAGTGCACTGTCTAACTCCTGGGTAATTTTAACCCATTTTCACAGCTCACCAAACGTCACATTGTCATGTTTACAAAAAGATGAATGCTTTCATGTGGGTCTAGGAAAGTCATATTTGCAGTGCAAAGTTTACCTGCTTATATAAAAGTCTCCCCAGTTTTCCTGTTGGTCTAACATAGAATTATCTAAAATGATTCCTACTTTTGCACACAAAATTACAGAATTAAGCTAGCGAGCTATTTCTGAGTAGTATTAACGAATTTTCTCTGTGTGGGTGCCTGTGAGCAGGACTGAAGGTTGTTTAGTGCCATCTTTTGGGTGGTCCTAATACTACACAACAGCTTAATCAAAGCAATTATAGATTGGCCACCATTTCTGTGCCTAGGAAGCCACGTGTTACTTATTTCTAGAGAGTGTGGGGATGACAGAAGCTCAATGGGAGCAGGAATTGCTGAGAGTGCTCATAAAGATCCACTCCCTTCAGCCCTTTCTTAGCACACAAATCCCCAAATCCCCAGCAGCAAAATATTTTCCTATTTAGAAAGAGTGTTTTTTTCAGCTTTGGCCAATGTTCATGCTATTTTATAAGGTAACTATCTATGTATTCAGTCACACCCTATAGCACCAAATTTCTTTCTCCTGCCT
Source organism: Horornis vulcanius (assembly GCA_013401035.1). NCBI lineage: Eukaryota > Metazoa > Chordata > Aves > Passeriformes > Scotocercidae > Horornis > Horornis vulcanius. The sequence goes on along the minus strand of VZUA01063864.1, from coordinate 6,673 downwards.
CTCAACATAAGATCGACAATAAGCACACTAATTTAATTGTTTATTTTCTGTCTTGATTCAATGTTCCTTGCTAGCCCTAAAAGCAGATCTATGTCAAAACCAGACAGAGCCCAAGCATTCAAAACTACAACCTAACACCTGCTCTGACGACACGGAATTAAAAGTGCCTGTAAAATACTGCTCTCATGGTACCTGGTGCATGATAATTACAAAATCTAGTCGTAAACCAATAGTTTTAACAGGCTTTCAATAGGATTAGATTACAGTGTCCCTTTGAAAAGGTCGGTGGTCAACTAATACCACCTTAGGCAAGAAGAAATGGAGTGTACTGAAGGAGGTAATGCTTTCCTTTTGCCTTAATGGAACGAGAGGGCATCTACCCCAACTCCTGGACAGATGAGACACTTCCCACAGCAAAGCCGAATTTCACCTGGTAGGGAGAGCACAGGGCTTGGAGGTAGCTGGCCTTTGGTGGCCCTTAGGAGCACAAAGAGCAGGTCAGGGTTTGTCCTGTGTTCCCTGACCCAGAGGCAGCACGCACAGAGCCAAAAGAATTACTCATGTGTAGAGCAGCATTTATTTACAGCACTTGGCCCTGGAGTCTAGAACACCAGCTGATCTTTTTTGCGCTATCTGTGAGGGTTGAAACGACATGCAGAGCAAAATTTTGGACAAGGCAGCCTCTCCAGCAAAATGCTGATGTCTGTAATTAAACTTATCTCTGTGTGGTAATGTTCCCCAGGCACTGCTTCCTGCTCCAAGTGCTTGTTGGAGGCTTTCTGGAAGTGTCAGAAGGTTTGCATTCCCCTACTCTTGGATAATCAAAACTGCTCACAAATTTGTTTGGATGTTGAAACAAGCTCAGGCAGGGAGTTTATGCATGGATGGTTTGCAGCATTTTAGGGACACGGGTCTGGGAGCTGTTCCTTCACCATCCTTTCTTCTGCTGGGGTAGGAGATAGGTACATGTAATTCGGTCCTGAAATTCATCAAATTCAATTTTACAGCTCTCTGTCTCCACCCCTCCTGCTGGAAAACACATCTACACGTGTGCCCTCCCTGAAGCAAAAATCACGAGTTAGTGTTGTCACTTCTTGCAGTTTCTGAGTGCCTGATGTCATAGCTGGAGTGTTTATAGCTTTTCAATTTGTTTCCGACACCGTGTTTGAGTTTGGATCCTTTTGAGGAGGTAAAAAGAGAATATTTTTCTTGGAGAGCTTTGAAATCCAAATTGCAAAGCTGGCAGAGCCCTCTCAGTTAAATTTGGGTTCACTTTTCTGCCTTATTAGCAACTTCTTTGCACAACCTATTTTAGCTGGTGTATTTACCATATAAAGCAAAGCCAGCTCAGCTGGCATCACTAGAATGATATAAATGTATGCTTTTATTAAGTGGAAAATTTTTACCTGTTTGCAAAAATACCTGATGATTCTTTGGTTTTAAAAAGTGTGCTCTTTGTGACAGCTTTGTGCATTTGCACTGGAGCTGGGATTTTTATACCACACTCAGTTCATAAATGGTATTGAGAAACAGCTTCTGAGATTTTTAAATAATCAAAAATGGAAAAGTGGGTGAGGGAAGCTTGGAAATTGTGCTGATTTACTGCTCTGGGAGCTTGGAGGTCTCAGGGAAGGGGCTTCCTTAGATGGCTTTGAAGACACATAACGTACAAGCAGAATGGTCATTGGAATACTTGGAATAATTGGAATGTCAGCCTCAGAAGTCCAAGAAGCCTCTTCCCATCCATATCCCTCGTTAAATCCCGCACTTAACGGGGACCAGCCCTGCTCCTGCAAGTGCACCCCTGAGCATCAGCCCATCAGCAGAGCCCAACCAGCATCTCCCCTGAGCCCAAACCAGCCCGGATCAGCCACTAAGAGGACTCTGTGTCCTCTTCCCCCATCTTGCATTTCCCCAGGGATGTGCAGATGTCCCTCCCAGCGTGCAGCCAGAGCCAGCTGCAACCCAAAGAATTTGGGGTTGCCTCAGCTGTGCTCCCCATAGACCCAAACTGGGCACCAGAGCCAGGCCACCTTCCCAGCAGGAGAAGGCAATGCCAGCAAGGAAGGGGATATGATGTCCACCTTACAGTCACGCCCATCTTAGGTCATTAAGGATGGCTGAGCTTGTGCAGACAATTAAATTAATTATTCCGATTAAAAATATCCCATGTGAAACAATGATGCATCTTTCTGCCTGCAATATTTTTACAGCATATCTAAATACGTTTGGAATTAAAACTTCTAATCCTCCGATTAAACCAAAGGTGGAAAACAACTATGAGAGAATGAGTCAAAATACTGAGATTAACTGTTGGATAGAATAATATTGGGAAAAGCTTTCCCCATGCCTGTTTTACCCCTTCCCTCTCTTCTTAGGTCTGTGACAACAAGGGCTTTGCATAAGGGTTTGCACATCAAAGCAAGAGGAGAAATTGAGTGATGCTGACTGGAAGTTACATGTTTTGTCAACCGACTTTTTGATGTTTGATCTTAGGCAGCAACAATGTTTCTTTCAGAAGACCTTCGAGCAACAAGAGTGAAAATACAAGGTTGGTTTGCTTTGGTTTACTACTGTCTGTTTATTTCTTGCTGTGTCTGTGGGATAAACTGACACGGGGGATGGATGGGTGTTTTGTTTGAAAAACTTCATTTCTTACAGAAGACACTGCACATGCTTCCTCTTGTTACCATTTGTAAACAGAGCATTTCAGCCAAGTTTTTATGAAGCTTTCGATCCTGTGAGGGGTTAGCATGATGCTGGGAGTTAAGCCCGACTATAAATATTCCCAGGACTGGGGTCTACGTGTCTGTTGAGTCTCCTCTGTTCCCATTTTGTGCCCCAGCTCCGTTTCCCATGGCTGCAAAGGGGCCTGCTCCTGCTCAAATTTCTAGACACTTTCTATAAGGTATATCAGCATTTTATGGTCAGAAAGAATGACCAGAACATCCAGGACAGCATGGAAATCTTACTGGACAGTGGCTTTGGAATGAGTGTGGCATCACACACAGAGCTCTCAAAGGTAAAAAATTATTAATAGGTGCAGGGATGAATTTTCCTTAGGAGGAATTCCATGGAAGCTGTTTCATGTCTTCCAGTGCTTGTGAAATCCTCTGTCCGCAGGAGAAAGTGAGGGATCTGTTGAAATCCTAGTGTGATAAAAATATCAAAATGTCAGTGGAGCTCAGGGCACTATGAATGTGCTCCTCACCATTTGCCAAGGGACTTGGGAGCCATTGTTAAAGCTGTGCTTAACTTCTGAAACACTTTTAGAGCAGGCATGCCATAATGCAGCATTTTGTTTTGCCTGATGGCTTTTATTTGATCCCTGGCAGTAGCTTTGACCATGAGAATTCAGATTTAGGTCAGCTGTTCACAAGAAATTTAGATGGTGGCACAAATTCTTGAGTGGGAATACATCTACTACCAGAAAGTGAGACACAAAGTCAGACCTCAACAGTCTTTTAAAGCAATTATTGTGGATTTATTCAGGATATGGACAGGTCTGAATTCACATTCTCATGCTTCTTTTTAGATAGCAAAATATTTGACTCACACAGCCAGAAGTGTCAGTCCAAGTTCTTGTTGAATCTCATTTTGATAAAAGTTTATAAAGGAAAGTAAAAGGAATTGGGAGCAGCTCGTTTTGAGTGCACACAGGCCTGCATCGGCTACTTAGCAATAAAATTTGGGGGCTGCCCAAATTTCTGCATCTGTTTTTTTTTAAAGCAACTTTGATAATCAGGAATGTAAAAGCAGAAATTACAGAGAAAAGCATCACCACGTTAAATCCATGATTCTCCTCCAAAATAAAAGTGTGTATTTCTCATTAAAGTGATGATGGACATTGTTTTGCTTTTCCCCATTTCTGCTGATTATCAAAACAGGGGAAATTAGAGATTTTCTCTCTTAACCCTCTTATCCTACTAAGAAAACCCCAACGGTTAATGACCTCAAAATGAACAATAAATGGAAATATATAAATTAATCACTCATAACACAAAGACGTCATAGAGAAACAATCTCCCGAAATAGTCTTGGAAGTGTTTTTCAGAGGACTTTTTCAACAGCATCAGGTCTTTTATCCCCTGTTCAATGGGCCTAATGTGCCATCTGCTGTTTTAATTCTAATTTAATTTTAATTATAACAGTTTTTGAAAGAAGCAATCATTCTTCAGCATTGAAACAAATAAGGTTGGGGTGAGTGATTGTGTTGCCTTTCTTTTTTGTTTGTTTTTTACATTTTGGAAGCAGCCATTATTGCAAACAGTGGTGAAGAAACTAAAGCTTCAGCATTGTTAATCCCGCTCAGAGACCGACAGCACTTGGGTCTGAGCCACAAAAACTGTTCTTGCAGAGGGAAATACCATGATCTGACCCAAAAACGATGATGTGGTGGCGCTATCTGGTGGCTTACTTGGCATTACACTGTCTTGTACTCCTGACAGGATTTGGTTTCTTCCTCCAAGCAATAGGAATTTCTTTTAAAAGACTTTATGCCTTTTCTGGGTCTGCAATTTTATGCCTTTTCAGGGTCTTTATCTAAGTGAAATCCTGAGAAAGGTCAGTGTGTTTCTCTCTTAAGTCTTGATTTGCACAAACTGTGATTGGAGCTGGCACAGATTTGGTACAATATAGATTAAAAATGCATATAGAGAGGTTTGAGTGCTCTGAATAATCCAGCTAAACTCACGGGGGTTGTTCAGAGGAAACAATTCCAGCACGTACAAGATGATCCAGGTGGTGATCCAGGTGTGACAGGCAGCAAACCTGTTGTAAGTGTTCCTTCCCAATACGATTTGGATTCAGGTCGTGCAACAGAACAGCTGAATTATTTGCTAAAACTCTTCCCTGGATATTACACAAAGGCCAGGAAAACTTTCCTTGTCCTAATCAAGGAACTGTAAAGCTCCCTGCTAAAATGTAATCTTTTCCAGCAGAAAAGCTGGGAGATGAACCATGAAACTCTCCCATAACAATTTTTTATAGGAGAGTGCCACCTGGTGGGACACAGCGCAGAGTTTTCAGCCTGAAAAAGCTGTTTTAAGGTGGTCAGGATCTTTTCAAATCAAAGAATTAACATCCAAAAAACAGCAGCAAAACCAAAGGTACATCTGGCAGCTGGGTGGACACACCTTTGATCTATGAGTGACATTGATTACACTGACAGACAAGGAGAGTTTGATATTTTTAAGTCATATATTTTGCAAGAGTCTCTATCTTGAACCAGTGCAAGTTCAAAAATAAATTATGAAGATGATTTCCTTTCAATTCCACGTTTCTATTTCCAGGCTTTTTAACTGGTAATTCCCTAAATTAGGTATCATGTGCAACCCGAATTAATCAACAGCATGAATGAACAGTACCTTTGTTGTGTTCTATCCTAGAAGAAGCACACAGAAGAAGCAGAGCTGGGTGCACACAGATCTCAAAGGTAAGGGTAGAGACTGACACACATTTCCAACTCAAGTGAAAAATTAGTCATAACTGAATGGATTTTTCTGCTGCTGATGTATTAATGGGCAGCAGTCGCAGCCTCTGGAAGTCAACCCAGCATTTCCTGCTGCGTCCCTAAGAAAATCCCACATTTGAGGCCTACTTCTGATTTTGCTCATCACTCTGTGGGACAAGAGCACTTTTGTTGTGCAAGTAGCTGGGAAATTGGGTTCATCTTTAGTATGTTTTTTTTTTTGCACAGCTTCAAACAATGCGCAATTCTAAACTTGCAAGATTTATAGAACGCCATGGGAAATGGATGTATTGTCAGAACTTAGCAGGCAGTCAGACTGTGCTATTGACACACACATGTGGTTCCAAGTTTGTCTGACATGGTTTAAATTAGGAAGAAAAGCCTCAGGGTTATTAGATTTAGTGGCATAAATGGGACTCTGCGTCCCAAGAAAACAGTGGATACATAAAACTTTAGAAGTATTTGCCCTATCCTGAGATTTTGCTTCTTCTGTTTTCAGCCCCCAAGTTTCATACTTGTATTAAATGATGTGTTGACAGACACACAAGCATCTTTGTTTAATTGGGAAGCCCAGGAGTTGTCACCAACAGGTACACACATTCTGGATTTATTCACACATTTCCTCACTACTTCTTTGCCGCCCTCCTCCTCCAAAGAGGCCTCCAGAAGCAGCAAGCTGGGGCTGTGCACATAAAGAATTAAGGGGATTAGCAGCACCACCATGCTTGGGTTATGGCTTCAAAGCCAAATATTGGCTACACCTACGTAAATGCCTCTGTTTAAGTGATTGGGAAGGAACCATTTCTCAGAAGTACAGGTGCATGACGGACTGCAGCTATTAGGGCCGAGAAAGGGCAGGAATTGCTTGGGAAAGGGGGAATTAAAAATGAAAAAAATAATTACAAAAAAAAAATTTAAAAGGAAGAAAAAGAGAAGGAAAAACCACGAAGGCGAGCAGGGATGTGTACGCTCCTCCCCCCGCCCCAGGAGCTCCGGGCCGTCCACCTGCCGCTCCCCGAGCCCCGCGGGGCGGGGGACGGACCCGCAGCGCATCCAGGCGCTCCCACCAGAGCTCCCCGCGGGGCGCCGCGCTCGGAGCCGGCCGCAAAGCACCCCCGGGGCAGGGAAGGGGCGCAGCCCGGCCCTCTGCGGCAGCCGGGGGCCGACCCCGGGCCGTGTCGGTGCCGTCCCGCCCCGTCGGGG
>VZUA01063782.1:0-13273 GCA_013401035.1 Horornis vulcanius | reverse complement strand
GTCTTTGAGGCAAAAAAGTTACCTTAAGCTTCCTGTAACGGAAAGGAAGTGCCAGCTGATGCAGAGGGAGACCAAATCAACAAAAAAGAGTCTGCAGAAGCACTCAGACTGAGACTCTATTTGTCATTCAGCTCATAGTGAATGAGGAGGGGAAGGGAAGCTGCCAAGACAATAGTGATGAATTCACTTTCTCACCTAAAGTTCAGCTGAACAGATTAAAAAAATCACATGTAGGAAGAAGCTAGAGGATTTAGGTCTAAAGTAAAGTAATAATCCAAGATTAGTAGTAGTTTCTGCTACAACTGTGACATGTTATGCACAAATTGGAGAGCACAGCAGGGTGTAACCTATATTAACAAGACTGAGAATCAGCTGACATTGATGTCTGTAAGATAACATCAGACCAAATTCTTTGCTGTTGGTTGCTGAAAGAATCTGCAGAAGACAAAACCTTCAAAGTTATCACACAGAATGTAACCAGCATTTGCAGAAAACACTGACCAGAAAACAGGAGAAAGAAATCCTTTTGTAAACTGAAGAGTGAAGTACGAGGAAGAGAATCTAGGAGTCTCCTTTAAGCTGAGTAGAGGCAAAAATAAAAAAGCAGTCACGGCTGCATATGGGAGGAGGGACAATATGGTACAGGACAATACATCTGACACACCAACCTGGTTAAAAACATTCTGAAAAAGAGGTTTCACACCTTTTCTCTCCACACAGCATCTTTCCAAAAACACTACTGAAAAAAACCTCTGTTCTATGAGTTTTTCCACCCTTTATAGCCTCAAGAAGTATTTCTGAACGGGTTGTGCAAGAGTTTCTCTCTTTCTATTGAAAAAAAAAAAAAAGAGAGAAACCCATTCCAGAGATATTTTGAGAAAGAGCTTTTCCCTTTCTGTCTATACCCAAGCTTCCAGATGACCCTGAGACTATGTACAAATTTTTGCAACATCAGACACCCAGGAAAAGTGTGACTGCCAACAGTGTTCTGTTACAGTATCAGCACATGCTAGGAACCCTAAAACCAGTCTGTTCTTCATCCCCACAACAAACTGTGCTCTAACCAGACAGACGCAGAGCAGTGCACAAGTGGCACACAAGAGCCTGATGCCATTCCCTCAGAACAAGAAGGAACTCAAGCCTGTCACTAATACAGGCAGTCCACACAGCAAGGGCTACCACCTTCAAATAAACTCAGTATGAGCACCTGTAAGGAAGATTCTCCATGCAGACACCAGTGTGTTTTTGAATTATTTAGCTATGTTAACAGCAAAAGACAAGGTTTGCTATAGGGGGCTTAATCACATTTAGTCCATGCAGTGGCTGTAATATGATTAACAGCAGTAATGCTATCTCACACAGCAAATGTATAAACTCCATGCCTAACATTAGAGAAATCTGAGTGAAAACAAACAGCTTAACTGTTTTTGCAAGCTAACACTACAGAAAAACACATACACACTCCACAAGTCACCAAGAAGCCACAAATACATACATACTTACCGGCAATGGGAACAGCTTCCCATTTACTTTAATGCACAAACTATTAGGATAATTATCCTCTTGAGGGCAGCTTGTCTCTGCTAGGCATAGCCTGTATCCACAGAAAGAGAAAGCATCATTTTCAAGTGTCCCCACCAACATCCATCAGCCAATTAAGTTTTCAGAGTACACTACACAAAATGTACCTTAGCTGAACTTGGACTGTGTAATCTCTCCTGCCTCCAGGCAAGAAGTCCCTGTGACAAAGAGAAAGAAAAAGAAGTATCCACTTAGGATTCATATTGCAGCCATGCAGAGAAACAACTGACACATCTGCCCCAGCATCATGAAACTTTGCTCTTATTTTTGTTTCATTGAGCTATGAACACCTTACAACTGACATTTCTGTTTAACTACTGCCAAGTTACACAGGACTTCAAAAACAGCATCCTCCACCAAAAGTTCATAGCAACAATAAAGCAGGATGCTGCCAGGGACAAAAGAACACATATGAATTCTCATAGTTTACAACATCAGCCCTGGGAAAAAAACAGAAAAGCAGGCTTCCATTCCTGCAGCCCAGAGAAATGTAGGGAAGCTTCCCACATCTCTAAATAGCGACAATTATTTGGAACTGAATAATTGCTAATTCTTAAACAGGGTATGATGGTCACAAAACGCACAGAAATTCTGTGCACAGCTGTTCCTAAGGGAAACAGAACAGATATAAACTCAAGAGTAACTTCAGTGAGGATTATCACTCTGCATCTGCAGAGTAAGTGATACATACAGTGAATGAAACCCCCACACTTTCTCCTGAAATGCTGCAGAAGTTTACCTACACTGTATCACTCTTACTTCTTACCTGGAAATACAGATTTCTCTGACCTGCTGAGGTGTTAAAGCAAAGATAAAAAACTTCTCCTGGAACCTCTGAATACTGCTTTGTACTAGAAGATGAAAAAAAGACAAAAAAGGTTGAACCATGCTGATTAAAACCATTGATTAAAACAGGATCTGCAGTTGAGCTTTTCCTGGAATATATCATAAGTCACTGAATATAACTTGAATGGTGGTTGAACTGCATGTAACTGTCAACTAAAAAAGCAATGGAACAAATCTTTCATTAAACTACATTCAGACAGTTTAATATCACATTACACTTCAGTACTAAAGCAGCTTGGCAAATTGTGATATAATCCTTTCTCCCAAAGGAGGGAGGCTCGCATAAATACACAACAAAATATTTCATGGGATACCTGACAAAAGGAATACCACAGAGATGCCAACAACCACGGTTGTATCTGTAAGGTATTACAGGAAGAACATGTGCACCAGAAGTTACTAATGGGCAGCTGGAAAATCAAACAGCTACAGGCAATTATATTTTTGGGGAGGAAAGGAGGGAGCATAACCCTTCAAACCAGAGAAGCCAGCTAGACTTCACATCTGGAATTTACCTTTAGTGGCATCTGACAAAAAAATAAATACAATAGTCACATCAGAGTCCAACTTTTCCGTCAGTGATAGGAATTGGCAATATTTTAGTATTTAAAAGTCCACAGTAGGCACATGTCACTTTCCTACCTTCTTTAAAACTGAAGAGAAGTTAAAAATTTTGACCTGAAACAAAGGTAGATTACACATGTCCAATTTAAAATAAGCAGTAGGGAGGACAAATGCAAATATAGCACAACCAAACCAGGCAAGTTTGGAAGAGTTGGACTGCCTTGCCCACTGTGACCTTCAGGGGAGATTGCTTCTACACCCAGAAAAAAACCCACACAAAAAGGAGGCAAACATGAAATGGAACCCAGATAGAGCAAACACACACCAAGTTCCCCAAGCAATTCCAAATAGCTACAGTGTGCACGTATGCACACACACACCACAGAGCATGTTTTATTTAAGAATAATACTTGAGCACATGTAAAAAAGTCAGTGGAAGTATTTTGTTATTTAATTCAGTGTGGTTCAAACCAATCTCCACATTTAACTTGTGCTATTCCACACCCGTCCCTTCTGAAGCATGAAGCAGTGAGGTGGACTATACTCCTAACTCTCTGACTTAGCTGTTATTTAAATACCTAACTCTCAAATGCACAAAAAAATGTGAATGTCACTAGAAATAAAGAGAAGTGGCAACAGGCACTGTAATCACTGTTTGTTGGTACAGTTAGGTACTGGAGGATGGCAGAGGATCAGTACATCCATACCTCACTGAGGTACGAGTCACAGCCAAAAACACTTTGTGATCTGTTAAGGAACTAAATTGCTTAAGAGGATGCAAACTATTTTATAAGCGTATTACTAAATAGCGGACATTTTTTGTCATGTAAGGTAAGGTGAACTGAATTTCAAGACAGAAGATGTAGTTCAAATAATTAAAAACGTTCAAGGCAGAGGCACTTGGGGAGGATAAACCCGATTTCAGGTTATTTGGAAGACAATGTCCACTCCGTATTATAACATACAGTATTCCAACAACTTGCAGGTTGAGAAGCTTCACTACTCTGAGCACAAACCTGAACATCACAGCACAAAGTATCTATTTCAGTGCCAGATCTCAGAGCCTGCAGAATTGCTGGGAGTGAGATAAGGGTGAAGTAGCAAACCAATGAATTAGTTCTCCTTATCTTGTTGCAATTTGTAAATTACTGACACCTAAATCTTTTATCTGTTACTTCTGACAAAACTGGTCCTCATTTGCACTAGGCAGAAACTTCAGGTCCAAATCTTTCAGCCAAAAAGTGGAGGTTCAGACTAGGTGTTAAGAAACATTTTGTTACCCAGAGGGTGGTCAAACATCAGAACCAGGCTCTAGGGAAAGCATGCTGTAAGCTGTCAGTGTTTCAGAGGAATTTGGACAATGGCCTTAACTACTTTTGGTCAGGCAGTTGGATGATCATTGTAGGTACCTTCCAACTGAATTACCTTGCTCTTCTTTTTAATATTCAAAAGACAGATGTCTTTAATCATATTACTTTTATAACAGAAAACTCTACTTTCTGAAATGTGGTTTTACACTTTGGAGGAAAATGGTAAAGAAAAGGAAAAGATAAAGACGTAAAAGGACAGGAGTTTCCACTTGTCCCAGCTGCAAAAAGCGACTGAAGTCTGGGCTCAGTATTGTCAAAAACAAAGCTTATTCAATGAATTAAGCAAGCTGCAGAGGTATTAAACACTTACCTAGACTCGTGGGTTTAATGAGCACGTCGAGCACATCGTAAAAAGGCAAGCTTTTCAGCTGAACATCAGGATGAACGGGTGGAATCGGAGGGGACGGCTGCTGCATCTCAAAGTGGGGCTTAGTGTCCTGGAGGAGCACGGAGCTGACAGGCGAGGACGGAGACTGAGGCGTGACTGAAGTGGAAGGGAGTGGGTGAATGCCTGCGACAGCCAAGTCAGGCTCGACTGGAGAGGAGCTGCTGTCCAGGTTGAACGCCGCAGGTTTTATAGCCGATAAATCCGACAGCCCCTCAATCGTCCTTGGGTACCGACGCCTATAGAGTTCTCGGATTTTTATCTGAACCGCTGGGCTGCAGCCGCTCTTCAGTAAGTGCAGTGCCCTCATCAGGAGGTCATGTTTGCGCCCACTTTTATTACGTCCAGCAAATCCCAGCAGCACTTGCAGTTCAGAAACACGAAAACTTGATACCATATTCTAGAAAGGAAAGGGAGAAAAGCGCAGGTGAGCCAACAGCACCCCAAGGAGGCCTTTTCAAGAAGCGTGGTGCGGCACCTTTCATCATCTAACCTGACAACTTGTTACTTGGTTATGGAGTACTGCCCACACCTCCACAGAGAACACAAGGGTACAGTTAGTTTAGAATGAAGAAACAAAGCGTCCAGGTTGAGTTTGCTCATGTTAATGAAAGATTTGTTTTCACACTCAAACAATAGTAACAATAAAATCTTAAATTCAAAGCACAAGCTGTACCACAAAGAATCTGTCTCACCTTCTGGAACAAAATATCAAACCAAAATAAAATCAAGTGTATCAGTTTTATCACCTGTCTTCCAACATATTTTAAGCACTTCCTTATTTTATTTCCTAATTTCTGGATAGTTTATTGTGAAGCTCCCTTTATTCTGGACACTCTGAAAGGCATGCATAAACAGAGACAGGCATATAAGGTTTAATTGCTGAAAGGTATGCACAGCCAGGCAGACAGTTCTTAAAACGCTACATTATCTATTGCATACCATGATACGCAGTACGATATACAAACAACATAATTGATTCTTCAAATGTCAGAAAGGACTACCTCTCCTTTTCCGATCACATTCTGTTATCAAGCATCACAAAGATATCTTCAAAACAAATAATACTATTTACTTGGTTATCAGGGTTAATTTTGGAAGACTGAGGATTGAACAGTGAAGTCAAAAAACTTAGAATCCTGCTGTTTGTGAAAACGTAAATAAAAAAAAGCTGTCTATGCAAAAGGAAGGAATCTTGTGCCCTGCTGCTACTAACAATTAACTTTGCACAGATGCATCATCTCACACTTTTGGGCAACTTATACCTCCATTTCAGAGGTAGAAAGATGTCCAGAATACTTCTAACCAACTTGCCTCCTATTTCTGGGGGACTCTCACCATAGTGAGGAGGTAAAGTTTTTAAAGGTGAAAGAACACATGCCTTCCATCTGTGCTGGTGCATCATGGCAACTCCAGACTCGAGGACTGGAGATGAAGGTGCTAACAGAAGGTAAGAAATGGCAGACATCTGGGATCATACATAATTTTAAAAACAGTTCAGAAGTGCATCTGTACTTTTATTAAAGCTTTGGGCATTGATTTCAGAAGGGACACAACTCAAAATACAATGTTTTACCTTTACCTTCCAAGTCCTTACTACACAGAGTTAACACTTGTGTTCTGACACACATCTGATCTCAGCTGAAGTTTTAACACAACTTTTGCCCAAACATCAAGTCACTCACTTAAAAAGTGAAAACCCTCCCTGCACTCCTGGCTTGCTTCCTATTCTCTCTTTAATATTGTGAAAATTGTTTTCACCAAGTAAGACCAGCAAATTGCATTAGATGAAAAATGAACTTAAAATCACAGAATCATTTAAGTTGGAAAAGAATTCCAAGATAATGAAGTCCAACTATTGCTCCAGCACTGCCAAGGTCACCACTAACCCATGTCCCCAAATTCCACATACACATGGCTTTTAAAGCCCTCCAAGGATGGGGACTCCACCACAGCCCTGGGCAAATTGTGCAGGGCTGTGTACCAACACCCTTGGATAATGAATTTTTCCCAGTATCAAGTTTAGACATCCCCTGGAACAACTTGAGGCCATTTCATCTCGTCCCATCCCTTATTTCCTGAGAACAGAGCCCAAATCCCACCCAGCTCCCTCACCCTCTCCTGGGGCTCCAGCCCCTTCCCCAGCTCTGTTCCCTGCCCTGGACACGCTCCAGCCCCTCGGTGTCTCTCTTGTCCTGAGGGGCCCAGAGCTGTCCCCAGCACTGGAGGTGCCTCAGCAGTGCCAGCCCAGGGGACAGCCCTGCCCTGGGGCTGTGTCACACATGGCTGGGACACCATGGGCACCTTGTCCACCTGGGCACATGCTGACCCAAGTCTGGGCACATGCTGTCCCAAGTCCAACTCAATGGCTTTTTCTTGTGCCATTAAAACACAGCAGGACTAAGTAGCCAGGACCTACCTTCCCAAGGGCCACATTATTTACACACATCAAAATGACCACCAAAAACACTTTGGCATAAATCTCATCTGGCACAGCCGTTCCTCATCATCGATGGGACAAAGTTATTGTATTTCAGCCCCTGTTTTTCCACATTTCCAGCCAGCCCATTTGGATCCAGTGACTCTTCTATCAAGAAGCTGTTCTGGTCAGAGCTAACGCAGCAGCCTTCACACAGGTATTCCCCCAACACCCCGTCTATAAACGCACCATGGACACAGCAGCCAGCAGAAAGTCATGAGGCACTGAGTGGCTCACTCAAACTTCTGAAGAGGCCAACAGCACCTTAATCTCATCCCAACAACTTTCCTCAACAACAAAACAATACAAGATGGAGAATGTTAGTTTCCACCTGGCATTCCCTTTCTACTTTTCCTTGCTCTCAGTCAGAGTGATGAAAATAGTGTTCCAACATTCATAAAAAATGGCTTGAAGTACTGTAACAGCTTTATAGTTATGACATAAAAGAGAAACTGTGTTAAAAGATAATACTAGTATTCAAGAATTTCCAGAAAACTTCACGTTGCACGCTTCTGCACATAGCTGCATAAGCTTGATAGCAACACCAGCTCCTTTATTTCAGATGCAGGCAGTAAGCACGATGCTGGATTCCATAACCACAATGCAAATGAGTAAAATAATCCTTTACACTGGGATTATGGAAACAGCATGTATTGCAAAATACTGTCTATTACCCTGCCGGGTGCCTTCTGTGCATTCCTGCAAGTTAATCAAGGTGAAATGTGCAGTCAGTCACGCCTCAACACAGCTAACATTTCACACAAAAAAATTTCACAAACTAGCACTTTGTTACAAGATGGATTTCATTTTACTAGAAAACATAGCCTGGCTTCAATACTATAGTCATCAAAATTTTAAATTAACACCCACATTAAAAATGCTTGCGAGTAGAAAAATATACATAGTTTTGTCCATCAATGTAAGAATCTTACATAGGCTTTAGAAAGAAGACTTCCAAAAGCCAAGGTTTACAGCAGTATTTAAACAACAGACAACCTCTAAAGCTGATTCTACTTTTCCTTTAAGGCAACAACAAACATGTCTATGAAAACATATCTGCCAGTGCCTCAAGGGGCTCCAGCAGAGCTGGGACAAGGGATGGAGTAACAGGACAAGGGGGAATGGCTTCCCACTGCCAGAGGGCAGGCACAGATGAAATACTGGGAAGGAAGTTTTCCCTGTGATGCTGATGAGGCCCTGGCCCAGGGTGTCCAGAGCAGCTGTGGCTGCCCCTGGATCCCTGGAAGTGTCCAGGGCCAGGCTGGACAGGGCTGGGAGCAACCTGGGACAGTGGAAGGTGTCTCTGCCCATGGAGGTGAAGCTATCAGGTCCCATCCAAACCAAACCTATGATTCTGTACTTATATTCCTACTCCGCTTACAAATATAGAGTGGACATTGATTATCATCAACAAACTTTTATGGAGATGTATGTCTGAGAACATTTACAATCACGGTGCAAGGCAGACACTGCTTCCAACAAACCCTTATCCAGTTTTCTTTTGGTTTTCCAGCATATTGCAGAAGACTGCAGCCTTGTTATTAATATGCTTTTCACATCACTCAATTAAGATTAGACATTCAAGTTGTGTCACGTAGATGCCATTTTCTCTTAAGAGAAGTTCTTTACAGCTGCAGAGCCCAATAAAAAAAAGCTTTTTTAACACAAAACCAAAGCCATTTTAGTTTTAATGTTACTCCATGAACACAAAGTAGTTTGACAGAATTCTAAGGAAGGAAATCAGACTGGATAAATAAAGCACTTTTATATTCCAGAAATATTTTTCCCCCTGAAATTCATACTTGAATGTTATAAGAAGTTTCACAAGTTTTGTTTCTTACAGTTAAACTTTGCAACCATGATTCATCAGCAGAAACACTGTTCTAAAGCATTAAGCCGTAGGTGTATCTGGAATGGCATTAATCTGCCAGGGAGGATGATGTTAAAGAGCCCAGAAAATGCTGACATACCACCAAAATTAAGGGGCAGGCACGTTTCAAAGCAAAGGAAGGGATCAAACATCTCTCCAAACAAGAGCTGTGTGATTCTCCACACTCCCCTGTAACATTAACAGTCACTCTACATCACTCTCTCTTTATATATACATCTATCTCAATGCAAGGTAACTGAAAATGTCTGTTTAATTCTTGATAAATGTCTACAGCAAAAACTGTGTCTTCCAGGGCAAGTACTGCTCGAGCAGCCAGCTGGACACTTGCACTGCAGGAGCAACCAGCCCACTCAGAAGTACTGGTCAGACTGCCCCTAAGAGCTCTGCTTCAGCCCCACTGGCTTCCAGACAACCTATGAAGTGTCTGAATGCTCTGTACAGCAGGGACACACCAAGGACAGGTTCCACAAATCCTCGCTCCTGACTTTAAGCCCTTTCATGGACATTTAGCAAAGCAGTACATTTGTGACATCTTTCACAGCAGATTTGCGTCCGTGTTGACTTACAGCAGAAATGGGTAATGATGGTAAAGAAAAACAACCTGTGTCCTGGGATGGTTGAAGACATCTCTGCCGAGTGAAAACATTTTCTCAGACATGATGTAACCATAGATAAAGAAATGCAAGTCACAGGGAAAAATGAAGATGCCATTACTGAAATCTGTGTCAGTAGCGCAGGACAGCAAAAGAAGCTCTAAAGAAAACCACATTCAATGCAAATCATAAGCACCAGATCCTCAGTACTATGGAGATTTTCCTCTGCACAGACTCTAGCCTGGCTCCAAAGTTAGGAATTAGCTCCAAAGTTGCATGCACTACATAACAGCAAAAATCCTAAGTTAAACAAATACAAATATTTAAGACATTCAAAACAAAGCTTGGCCGTTTCATTGCAGCCTCTTTTGAGTTCCCTAAACAACATTATCTCCTTCCTCTCCCAATCACTGTATCTCAGCACAATCAGTTAACTGTTAATGATTTTACATACAACAAACTTTTAAGCTGTCTCGATAAACCCCAATGATCTAGAATACTGACTGTGAACCTATGGAGAACACAAGAATATCAAGTAGGTACAAGGTAACAGCACATTACCATAGGTTATTAAGAGTATTTTATCAGCATTTATGTTATTTAATACACCCAATTTAACTGCAACCTAAGGATCATTACAGCACCAACAGCAACTTTTCAATATCTATTTTGTCCACCATCTTAAGTTTAATCCAGATCATCACACGGAATTTGATTTTTACATCAAAAACAAACCGGTCGGCATATAAAACAAAATGAACACAGATAAATCAAAACACTGCTTGGCAAGGAGCTTGAGGAGGACACATGGAAACAGCACTCAGCATTTTCTTGTTAGCAACTGAGCACTAAGCACTCCTTCACCTGGTAAATGTGAGGTCACTTACACTGTCCTTCCAGACTGGAAAAATAAAGCAAAGTGGAAAGACACCAAGTCGGTATGAACAAGAGATCCAATATATAAAAGAATGAGACTTCAACTTCTGTATTTTAATATGGTGTCCAAACAACATTTCTCTTCCCATGTGAATCGTGTGACTTCAGTTACTGGGTGTGCAAGAGCAAAAAAGTAAAAGTGGGACCTACTTCCAGCATTTATAAACATGATTTTCTAGTAAATTTTGTGCAATCTCTCCTGCCAGAAAGGATATATTAGCACTCTTCCATCTCTTCTCAACCAAATGAGTTATTTTCCACAATGGCTATGAAACTGATCACAGGTGTCACAGATTTGGCACAGACAGAGCCATTTGCCTATAAAGAGCTTTTTTTGCCCCATAAAGATGACACTGACAAATTACTTCAAAACATGATTAAACACAAACTATGAGACTGATGCTGTCACCTAAACTAGAGATCTGTTTCAAAGAATGCATGCACTCCACATTACTTGTTTTCACTTTAGAGTCAGGACGCCAGCAGAAACACAGGGGACCCAAGAATACTAAATAACAAAATGTAACTGATCCTCTTATCTGCAGTATTTTGTTGAGATTCAACAAGCTTCAAGCCAAATCTTGGTGAGTTCAGAATCTGTTGGGAGCTGGAATTGTTTTCTCACAGATGGCTCTCAGAAGGAGCTGTAGCTCCCCACTTCTAGGCCAATTCTGTTCAAAAATGTGTTTACCCGTCATCTCTGGCCTCCACACCAGACTGATGATTCTGTTCCACATCCGCCTGTGCCTGAGTAATTCCTTCAACACTTACTGGGCTGCTCTGGAGAGGGGATTATGGATAAAGGTATGAGCCAGGTTTAAAAACACATCTGTGAACAGCAGCTCTGGAAATGTTATCCCAAAACTAACTATAACTCGCAACTAGACACAGAGCTGTGCTCTCTACATCTTCTCAGCCACTCCCTAATACTCCAGAAACCAATAATCTACAGAAAACAATGAACACTACTAATTAAAAGCTGAATCACAGGGTCTAGAAGGGTAAGCCTTAGATCATATTTTCATCAATACCTTGAAAAGTAGCAAATTACAGCTACATCCAAATTCTTTAACAAAACAGAAGATTTTCAAAAGGCCTGCAAAACCGCAGGTTTCCTACAAGTCTGGTTTCTTTCACTACAGTTTCTCAGCTATAACCCTTGGGTCCCAGTTCCATAGAACTTTTACTGTGATGATCCAGAGGATGCCAGGGACAGTCCAAACAAAATATCAAAAATACTCCTTTGCCCTGAAAAGAAAGAAAAAAAAACATGCTGCTTCTGCTTGCTTCCCTCAAGAAACAGGATTTAAGAGAGAACTCTGACCTCCTTACCTTTAGTCAGTCCTTAACAAATTAGTAAAATAAAGTCCACTCTCAAAATGACCCAAGCAGCCTTTTATAACGCAGGTAGAGATGACATACTACAGGAAACTGCAATCAACAAGAGAGCAGCAAACAACGCTGCCATGAAAATGTTCAGGTTAATCTATAAAGCAGCCATTTCAGATCACACCTAAAGGTCAATTCACAACGTGTACTAGGGGTGGGGGAATATCTCCCATCTTTGGTTAAAAGCAGGAAGACTTGGTTGTCTTAAAATTTAAGCCTCAAAACCAAGTACCTAGTATTCAAGCAGGCACATTCAAATGCATCCTCGAATGCAAAAAGAAAAAAGGAAAATTTCAGCCATGGCCTTGCAGACATGAGGCAGACAATTACATTCTTTTCCAAAAATTACCCAGAGATTTCCCACTACAGCCTGTGAATTATTATCAGATAGGTACTGAACATTTAGAGAAGCTCCAGGCTAAGAGATTCATCTCACAGGCACTCCAGTTTACAAATAGGATGAATGGGAATATCAAAAGACATGTCTTCAGACTTATTTTTTTAAACTAGTGGCACCTCTTTAGTGATGAAAGGGCATCCTTGAAGTCGGCCTGAAACATCGTTCCCTTTTCCCTCCATACTTCCTGCATTACATCTATCTATGCATGTCAGTTTATTGTCAGTTTTAAAGGTATTCAGGAACCTAATGCCCTGAGGGAGACTATCAATATTTATGGATATCTGGATAAGTGATTACAGTGCTTTGGGAGAGATAGATCACAATTCCACCTCAAGACTGTAGAGGAAGAGATAAAAGAAGAGTCACCACTGGCACAAAGTTTACACTGGGGCTTCAACCAAACCCTTTGAGACACCTTGGAATGAGGGTTGAGAATGAGTGAGGACACCAATCAAGAAAACATAAACACAAACAATTTTGAAGGAGTAAAAAAAAACCCAACACAAGGTTCACCTACACACAAAAAAAAAAAAAAAAAAAAAAAGAAAAAAAAAGCAGCCAACAATTCCTAAACCTAAAACTGAGACAGAGCACTGTTGTCCTCAGACAAAGAAACTCAGTTCTTTCCACTATATTTTTATAAGTGAGCTCCTCAGCTGCACTTACCAGTGTTAGTGCTGGAAGACGCCTCAGCATGGGAAATTCTCTGGCGATTGCAGCACATTTCCCACTGCGGGTCACAGCAACACCAGCTCTTCCTCTCCACTAAAGCTCAACTCAAAGTGGTTCCAATTTAACCGGCTTTTATCCCTCCTGTAACAAGGTCCAGGTGGGGGGGG
>VZUA01063768.1:3043-13988 GCA_013401035.1 Horornis vulcanius | reverse complement strand
GTGTTTTTGTGATGGGGGTGTGGGAAGGAGAAAGGAGGGGGACAGCCATATTTGAGCTGAGCCTTTTTCATTTTTGTTTGTATACAAAGAAAGTACATATATACATACGTATATATACAGAAAGTACAAATACACAGAAAGAAAATAAATTATAATATAGCCAATTGTGAATTCTGTACTTGTGGAGAGCAGGAGACTGTCCTGGCCTTTTGGGAAGCAAACTTGGGGAAATACAAAGTGCAGACCACAGCAGTTGTTCCCAGTGTGCTGTTTGGTATGCAGTGACTCCAGCGTGCAAGGCCCTAAGCAGCAATCTTTGGAATCTATTACATTTGTTCCACAAAGTCACTCTAAACCCATTTAATCTCCTTCATCAGTGCTGCTGACATTCGCAAGTTATGCAAAGAGTAGACAACTGAAGGAGATTTATAAGGCAGCTCTGTCCATTGATTCTTAGAAGGCCAGTTTCTACACTTTAGGAAGGGCAGTGCTTCACTTTACTTTATCTTTCACTTGACCATCTTCCATCTGCTCCCCTACTGGATAACAGTGTTACTACTGACCTAGCAAAACAAAACTTGTAGGTTTTGTGAACAGAAATTAAATGGTCGCTATCAATGCCACCTTTCCAGGGATTACCTTGCACAGCAGCACAGTCCCCCTTCTTCACATGTCACGTGGAAAGGGCGGGAGTAGAAAAATGGTGAGGGACTGCAGCTTTTGTGTTTATTCAAAGGCTTTTTTGAACCAAGCGTTTAATAGCAGATTGGTCTTTTTTCAAAGTCCTTTTGAGGGCACAGAGGGCACAGAAGCTGTGGCAGAAATCCTGAATGCAGCAGAAGGAGCAGCTTGTTTCACACACTAGTGCTGGCACTAGTAAATGGGTATTGGCAGGGTGACCGAGTGAGGGCCTCTGGACTGGGAAGTAAACCAGCAGCTGGCTTTTTCTCTGGTTTATTTTCTCTTTCTTAAAAGGCCAGTGCAAAGGAAAGGGAGGCAGAGAAGATGGTAAACTTGCTGTGGAATTTTTTAAAAGCTTTCGGTGTTGATCTGACACCCTGAAGTTACAGAAGCCTCTACCTAAAGTCAAAGAGGTAAGAGTTAAGCAAATGTTTTGTGCTTCAAGAAGTCTTCTTACTGGAGATTACACTTCAGCTGAGTAAGACAGACTCTTAAGGGCAGTTAAATTCCCAGGAGCAGTGGCAATTTGTCCCCATATTAAGGCGTGAGCTGAATTTGCAGGAAAGATCATTATTGCGTCCCATCACAAATCCGCTGTGGCAGCAGCAGCATCAAAGGTCGGTCTGTCTGTCCATGGCAGTGTCACGGCCCCATTCCTTCACACCTGCTTTCACAGGGAATGGCTTGTTCTCTGGAGGCACATAGGAGCTGGGAGTCATACTGGTAAAGAGCTATATAGCTCTTTCCTCAAGACTTTCCACGGTACAGAGGTGAAAATGTACTGGAAGCTGAGACTGTCTAAAAATGCTGTAGGAAGGCTAAGCAAAATTATCCCAGAGCATAAGGGGCCTTGGAAGACATTTTCTTGAGAGTAACAGAATTGGGCTGAGCTCTTAGTACTCAGTGAGTACTGCTAATGAAATAGTTCAAGCCACTTAGACACAGTTCTCTCACCTAATTGTATGTTTTTGTGGAAGGCAGCATTTCATCAGTTTAATAATGACTATAAATTATAAAGTTGCTCTAAAACTGTTTGTTGTTTCCAAGGTAAGTGATATTTGGGCTTCTTCAGCTGATGCTGCATGCTAATCAGAGTAAGGAGTTCAGTAGGTAGATCCTGTTAAATTAATCAGTAATTCCCACTTGGCTTTTCTTGCTAACATCTTGACTTTTAACACGCATCCTTCACAATTCAGAAATAGAAATGTGTCTCTGAGAGATCTGGGAGAGGTCAAATAGAATCTTAGTCACAGGCTTTGTGGGTCTATAATTAAATACATTTCTGAAACACGGCATAATGTGCAAAAACTTGCCTGCTTGCTGTTCTATGGAATTCCTTCTCAACAGAGAGCTATTACTATCTTGGAGGTTTCTGACTGCAACAAATTAAATACCATCTGCTAAAAGAACTGTGGCAATACTGTCATCTAGAGTACTTCCCTTCTGCTTACTGTGGGCAAAACAGAGGGAATATTCAGAGAAAACAATGAGACAAAGACCATTGTCATCTGTACGCCACAGAGGTAGCCTTCATAAAGACCTGGGCACCACCACTGTGTTAAGTAAAATGTAGATTTGGTGTGGCTGGGTTGAGGCGAATTTGTAGCTGAGAGAAGTTATGTGACCTCATTGAGGCAAACAGGGTTGTGAGAGTGGCATTTCTGCTTTTCAAATAGTTCACTTTTTTTTTTATCATATGAAGGAAACGAAGAGAGGGATGAGAAATGTAGAAGGGGATGAATGACAGCTGAGAATTTGTGGGGAAAAAAGGAAGGGTGGGGAAGTGGGTTACTGTCACAGCAGAGATGATGCTGTGAGGGAAGGAGCCAGGGAGCAGCCAAGGTCCTGCAGCACGAATGGTGTTCCAGACTTGGAAGGAGATGAAGTGACGCTGTCACCTCTGTGCTGAGCTGTGGGTAGGACCTGCCACCACGGCCCCGGACACCTGCTCCGGTTCCGAGATCCCAAAGAGCAGGGACAAGAGGAGGTTACCAGCAGCTGAGAAAAGGCACAGGAGCTCAAGTTGTCAAGGCCAGCCCTTGGCTCCTCGAGAGCAATGAACATCTGCTAGGTGCTTGGAAGCTGCTCTGTCATTTCTTCAACGCTGTTTTTATTTAGGCCAGTCCTTGTCTGTTTACCCTAACCCATCAGGCAAACATGGCAAATAACTTCAGAGGAATACTCTCTCCAGTAGAATGAAATCTGAAAGCACATGCAAGTCAGAGCTGATCTGTGTTAGTTTTGTTTATTCTGTTGTTCCAGACAGTAAACTAAACAATTTGTGTCTGCCATGATCCGGTTTCTTTTCTATGGAACAGCACACTTGGTGAATTATCTCCATCACAGAAGTTTCTTTCAATGAAAAGTTTTGAAAGCCCTTCCCTCTTTCAATTCCCCAGTAGGAGAATCAAAAAGGCTGCACAGAACTATAACAAACTACAAAGGCAGATACATAAAATACTGCTTTGATTTTTCATCATTCTCTAAAATTAATAGGTTTAAGGTTAAGATAAACATTATTCCCTTCAGCACCATCACTATATTGAAGATGCTGAGAGTCAATTTTCTCTTTCCCTGCTCCAAGAATGAATGCTTTGACTCTTCCTTCAGCTTTCTCAGGAAGCAGCTAGTTCTTACATTATTTTTCCAGTTGAAGAACCTCCTGAGGTGTGCCTTGAGGGGAGGTGTTGATTTTTGTGTATGCTGCCATGCTCCTCCTCAAAGGCAAATGGATTTTTTCTCTCATCTTTGCATGTGTGGTTGATAGCTGAAAAAACTACTTGAGAGGTTTGTAATTGAGTCTACGGATGTTTATATAAAGAAAGGAGACATAAGTTTGGAGAAATACTGACTCATGTCTATTTGTACTGCTGAAGGAGTTCAATTTGGACAAAAGTAAAACAGCCTTTGCAATTGTATGTCTTCTGTTTGGCTGGACTCGTGTCTCAGCACAAAATAAAAATGAAATAATGCAGATACAGATATGAATATAAACATTGGGAGGCATCCAAGATAAAAGTATTTAAGCTATTTTTTAAAACATGAATATATGATTGGAATCACTTCACCTGGTTTAATCATTCCCTTTTGGCTGCCAGGGAAAAATAAATTTGTAGTGTACAATAGGTCAAGGATCTGATAGGGAACAGAATGTGCTGTCCATAAATCTGTACAAACATGCAGGAAGCTCAGACACAGCTGTGAGTGCAGTAGTGGCTCCAGCCTTTCCTGGAGGATGTCATTTTAAGAAATTGTGACTCCTTTCAGAGGATGGGCTGTTAGACTCAACTGCATTCATCTCTATGTGCTACCTGTATGGAAAAAAAAGAATGAACTCTTCAGCCAGCTGTCACACCTTATTGGCAGGCTGCTGTTCTGGGCTGCTCGAGTGCAGTGATGACACTTGAGATGGGATTGATTTGGCAAAGGCAAACCCTCAGAAGCTGAAGTACAGAGGCACAGTTTTAAATCTCTGAATTTAATCTGGCACTTCTGTGTATAAAATTTACCAAACCCTTATTTCTGTCTACTATATCAGTATATGCACCTCTTCTTTCCGTGGTACTCGTTTTAGGCAGCCCACGGATACCTGCCAGTGACCATGGGGCAATTCAGTCGTTTTTCAGGGTTCAGTGTGAGGTGCACAGTTCTATTTACTACACAGTGTCCTAATATCACACTTGATTACAGATTTATTCCTGGTCTCAGGGGCTTTCTGTGCAGTTCATTATCGTAACATCAGAGTGTTTCACAAATGTTAACGGGTTTATCTTCACAACACATTCTGAGTGCTGGTATCATTACGGGCTCCTCTGAGGATTTCTTTGTCAGTCTAATTATTTTTCACTGAATATTTGCAAATGGCAGCTTGAGACACTGCAATTCAGTGAAAATTGGGCAGATATTTATTGGATGTCAATAAGCATCCATAATTCCTTAATCTTTGCCAGTAATTTGGCAGTAAAAAGTAATCCAGTGCAGATTCCAGAAGTATGAATGCTGGAAAGCTCCTTAACTAAGCACTTGTAAGTTTATTTACTTGTTTTGAATGGTTAAACTCAGGTATTTTTATTTTCTCTGGTTTTGTTTTTGGAAAAAGCTGAGCCTTTTATCTTTNNNTGAGCCTTTTATCTTTTAAACCTCCTAAATCAGTTTTAATGCATTGTTGCCCAAGCTATTCAAAACCCGCAAATTGTTAAGCAACTGATAATGAATTTTTTTTTAAAAAAGGCACGCCAGAAAAAACAACTACAAATAATGTTTATAAACATCATGTGGTTCAGTAGCTTCAATTTGCTATAACCCAATTATTAAAGTAAGTCACAGTGTTTTAATATGATATAAAGTGTGTAGAAATGCTATTAGGACACATATATAACTGTGAATAAATGTGTCTAAGTGCCTAGTGTTAAGTCAGATTTAAGTGAGGCGAGGGGTTCCTCCAGGGTGTTGGTGGGAGCCCATTGTGTCTCTCGTGAGCCTCCCCATCGCTCTCATCTGCAATGTGCTGACACCTGGCCTCAAGGGCCCCCTCCCTCCTCTCTGGACTGCAAGTAGGTTACCACTGCAGCAACATGGCAAGTGGAAGGTAGAAAAAACAGAAAAGCAAGAAAAGCAGCTAAGAAACTGGGAAAGGTCTGCTCAGATCTGTAGAACTGGCATCATTTGGCAATGGGAAATCCAAAAGTACTTGTCTTGGAGAAACAGATTTTAACCCACATTTTAAAAAGCTATACACTGCACAGCCACGGCATAATCTTTGCTAGAACAACTTAGCCCTTCATGCATAATTCCCTACTTTATTTCCATGCTGATTAATTTTATTCCTTTTTTCCTTTCTGTAGAGTGGATAACCTTGGTTAAAAAGATATAAATTACTAGTATTAAGTAGATGAAGAGCAAGGACCAGATTTAAAGGACTTCAAGGGGTCCTGTGATAGTGAGTTTTAGCACATATCCACACACGTTTTCATGTGCTTTTACACTTAGTTACTGATGTGAAATGTAATTCCCCTTAGGTGTCACCTTGGAGGTGCTGAAATGGCTGTGAAAATCCCTTGGCACCAGTTAGCAGAATCAATGTGTGTAAAAGATAACATATCATGACATGACATGAAGGCAGTCAGTTAGCCTCAGCTTTTTGTGTTGTAAAGCTCTCTACAGGTCCTTCACTTCTCAGCACATTCTATTTTGCCTGTGTTTAAGTGAATTTTGCTTTTATGACCCAATATAATTGTGAGTTGGATGTTTCAGGACAGCTTCTGAAATGAAAAATCTTGTATCTCTGCTGTATGTATGTCCTTTAGAAATGCTGATGACCTCTGGGGCCAGAGCTCCAATATAATTTTTACCTGAGCATGCAATGGTTTTATGGGGTTTTAATTGGGTATGAAGAGGTGAGATAGATGTGGTTTTAGAAATAGATGCCTGCACTTTTGATCTGTGCTTGAAAGGGCTTTGAGATGTGTCAGGAAAAGGATTCCTCTGCCGAAGCACCAAATGTGGGATAGGGCAGCAGGCATGAAGGCTTCCCTCATGCTGCATGCACAGCCCTGGAGCACTGGGTGAGAAATGTTGTCATTGCCCTCTAGAAAGACCCATCCTAAGTTTAGAAGAGGGAATTTAATGCCAGAAAGAATGATGCTCATAAAAGTGGGAAGGCCTCAACAGCACTATCTCTAAAGCTGCTCTTCCAGTGTATACCTGTTTCCTTGTATTTGTCTTTCCCTGTACATTTTGCTTATGCTCTCCTGTTCCACTTCCTGGGACTATACTATTCAAGCAACATGCCAGGTATCATCACACATACTGTGGAAATTCCTGTGTTCTCTATTGAATCCTCACTGTTTTCTCATTGCAATGTTCAGTGGGATACTATGATCTTAAATGAACCTTAATGGTTGTTAAATCTAATTTCTAATGCTTACATGTATAGTCTTGTGTATTTAAAATATCACAGTGGCTACTTCTGCCTGATTTATACATACTTACAAATTAAATTTTTCCTGCAACAAGAAAATTTGAATGATACTTGTGCAAAAAGGTTCACCTCCTTTAAGCAGAGGGGAGAAAATTTAGGGGTGGTGTTACTCTGACCCAGCATTGTCCCAAATACTGGAATTAAATTGAGTTAGGTAAGGGTCTACGGCATGAGCTGAATGTGGCAAAGATAAGTCTTTTAATGCTTCTGCAGAGGTGTATGATAAATTTAAAAATTATTTAGAGTTACTGAATGCCTGAGAGAAAAGGCAATTCTGTTAAAAGAAAAATTAATGTGCTTTATACTTAAGTACATGTATGCTTTGTCCATTTGTTCATCATCTGAGGGACCGGAATACTTCAAAGCATGGTGACGGGTAACTGATAGAAGAGTGCAGGCAGAGGCAGAGGAATTAATCCTTTACTCTCGGAGTTAATAAATGTTTGGTCCCTCATATCAGCTTGACTTTGTCCAGGACATTCAGAAATACTCAGTGTCTAAATTCTCTGTCCATTTGGATAAAAAATCAGACACTGCTCCCTCATTTCACTACAAGGAGATAACAGATAAAGATGCCAGTGAGGCAGCACCAGGAATATTTCAGTAACTAAGTGGTTCTTGTGCCTAAGAACCCCCTGTGCTGTATTCAGTGTAAACATAGCTGGTGCTCTCTGCATGGGTCTTTATAGCCTGGTTAGAGGTCTGTGGACATGGAGATGTTGGACAGCCATTGCTATGTCCTAATGAGGATAAAACAGCCAGAAATGGCAGAAAATGGCCTGGAAAAACCTCCCATACACTTGATTGCAAGGTGTTGAGCAATTATAGCATTGTACTCTACTTAGGTTAAACTGTGGATATTTAAACTTATACTGCAGTTACAAAAATCATGTCAACTAGCTCACTCAGAGCTCCAGGTTACTGTTACCTTAACAGAATGGTAATGTCATGGATTGGGACCTGAAATTAGATTTATTTGGGGGAGCTGAGAAGAAAATCTATAGCTGTGAACACTCTTGGATGCCAGGGCAGTACACTGACTTCTTCAATGTCAACACAATCAGATGTGCAGATGCTGTTGCTAACTGAGCATTTTGCTTATTGCGTTCTCATCGAGCTGTGGTGCAAGAGAAGTTCTTGCCANGAGGTTTTGGGAGAAGACAGCTTGACTTCTTGACACTTGATGCAAGTCTTCACTAGTTCTTTTCCTTCATCACACGTTTTGTCCTTTTGAACATTATTGTGAGAGTCTGCTGGCTTTAATTCTCCCACAAAGCCAAATCCCTGTTCATTATTTAATTCTGAAAAAGTCCCACTGACACTTAAATAATGGTTGTACCAGAGTAACATTCAAATTAGAAGTTATTTTAAAATGTTTTTGAAAGGTACTTAGGTGATTCTTAAGCTGCGACCTTGGCAAGTTCCTGTTTTCTGAGATCTCTTCAGATCTTGAATCAGTAACTGTCAATACCATTTCATTCACCAGGAGAACTGTCTGAATGCACCAGAAATTCCAGCTTTCTCCAACCAGCTGCCACCACGTGGAGCCCAACCCCTGACAAGATCTAATAGCATATCTGTAGCGTCAAGTGAAAATTCACAATCCAGCATCTGCAGTCCACAGCCATTTGGAAATGAAGTGAAATTGCTTGTGCTGAATATCAAGTTAAGGGGTATCACACAGAATATGTAACAGCTGTTTTGGAAAGAAATTTAGAAAATTTCTTTTAAATATGAGGGGAAACGTGTGCATCTTGGGGCCCAGATTCCGACTGGGGCCATTGAAAACTAGTGCAGTTGCAAGTAAGTTACAGCTTCCAAATACCTGAACTGCTTTTGTTTTCTGTCATTTGCAGATCTCAGAGCTAAAACATGCAACTCAGTATGGAGTTCCAGTTATAATGAGCCAAATGGATTTTCAGGTTCTTCAGTGGAGTAGCTTTTCTATCTCTAATGGCAATTATGATCTAAAAAGTAGTAATTTTGCAACCTCGGCTGCAGTTTTAAAAAATGCTTCCTTTCTCCTTTGGTTTGGTTTGTAGATTTCTCACAGTTTTCATCTCCCACTTTAGAACTCTTTGCAAAGCTGAGTTATTAAACTTCCCAGCACTGGGGAGGAGGTAAGCAAGTTTTTGTGGTGTACTGGTCCATTCTCTTGTGGCTGGAGCAGCTGATGCTCATATGGGTTTGTGTTTCATCTCAGCTTTATTGCTCTCTTCTCACTGTATCATTTAGTTTCGACTCAGCGCTCAATTGGCACTTGTTTTTTTTTCTAGAGCCATCAGCAAATCTGTGGACCACGTTAGGCCTGAGATGCTTAAAAATACAGACAGCTTTGGTAATCTTTAGCTTGGAATTGCTGCTGCAAGTGAATTAACTGTTTCAGTATTTGGTTTCATGTGAGATTTCCAAAGCTTTGCTGATGGAAAAAGACAATAGCCGATTACTCAAACTAGTTTTGGCAACTTCATTAGTGCAGAACTCTGGCTAAGCAAGCCCCTGGAGCATTTATCTCAAATGGCATACTTTGAGATTTTAAATATTGTTCTATTGCCACTGAGTTGATGGCATAAATAGCCCATCCTAACATCTTTGGATGCAACCAGAAGTTTGAAAACATTCTTCTGTGGTCTGTATTGAGTACTTTCTGCTTTTAAAATGTGATTTTAATTTTAACAAGCCTTATTTTATGCAAAATAAACCCATACCAGTTCAAGTAAATAAATTACGAATTAAAGGTGAGTTTTAGTTTGTTTGAGTTTTTCAAAGATGAGCTCTGAATTTGTGTTTCTCTGTTTTGGCACAAGGGCAATTTGGAATCGATTTTATGTATCTATGATTTCAGTGTTTGGCTGAAAAAGAAAATCAGGAAGAGGAGTTACTGATTTCTGTTACTGAAAGGCAAAGGAACATTTTTAAAAGCAAAACTTTGCTATAAATTGTTGATTTCACATTTGCCATCTCCTTGACCTTGCTTTAAAAAAAGCAAAAACCCCACAAACAGCTCTGAAAATCAGCAGAATGGGAACAGCTCCAAACAAGCACTTTATAAACCATGGTGTTTTCTTACTGAAATGGTTGATGCGAATGTATTTATGTGAATGTTTTGTTTTATCAAGGAGAATAAACTAGATCATTATCTGAAGTAAATAATTTTTCGTCCACTTCCCTCCCATGGGATTTCAGTGATCTAAATCAGAGAAATTCTTGCAGTGGCAGACCAGTAATAAATATAACTGTATGGAACATAGTCTTAAATGTAGAGTAGAATAAAGGGTAAGGTGACCTAGCAACTCTGTCATCTCTCATTTTTATGATTCCTTGGGGTAGGGGAAAAAAAAAATCTTTTGAGCTGACTATGTTCATTGTAGCAAAATTACTATGAAAGATTCCCGTGGGACACTTGCATAACTGACCATTAGGAAAAAAACTGGCAGTCATGAGAATAGAGCAGAAACATTTTCTGTTCTCGTCATTATCTTTGTCCCAAGTGTAGAACAGGGTTATATAATCACAGTTAGAGTCTGTCTTGCATTCTAATGCACTCATCAGCCATTGAGACTCTCTCCAAGATGGGAAGATGCCATTTGAGTAACTCTTTCTTGGGGCAAATTGGAAACTCTGCCTGAACAGAAAACAGCTATGGTTAGTTATGTTAAACTTCTGACAAATGTTGCAGACTACACAAAAATCTCAGCAGCTTTGTAGCTGTTGTTATAAAGGCATGAGATGGACAGTGTAAAAGCTGATCTGGGCTATGGCATTTCCTACATGATCAGATTTGTTGTAGTGGTTCCTTAGTGTGCTACTGCATTAGGAAGTTTCATCTCAAAAAAGAAGGAGTATGTGTCAAATTGAGGATAATTGGTTGTGATGTGTCTCAGACATAGTACAGTTTTTCTCAGGGAGTGAAGACTCAGAGTGTTGGAAAGCAGTGTGAAGATTATGCTTAATTCCATATGTGTAACTTATGATGAGGCTCTGTCTGGGTGGAGTCGGTCTCTAGGATGTTTGGACAGAGTTATGCTCAAGCTTCAGCTAAAGGGAGTGAAAACATCTGGAATTGTGCTAATTGTGCGTGACCCAAAAAACTCCCAGAAATCAGTGGAAAGACTTCCATTAATTACAGTAAATGCTGGAGCAGAAGGTCCTTGGCCTGGTCTATTGAAGGCCTGTGTACTCTGGTTCCCCTGTCTCCCTCAGTGTGTTCACCAGGGTTGCTGAGCAGTGTGGGTAACTGAGCTGCTTTCCAGAAAGGCCTTTTACTGACACCAATTTAAAAAA
>VZUA01063746.1:19252-33285 GCA_013401035.1 Horornis vulcanius | reverse complement strand
CCGGGGGTGCGGGCCGGGCCGGGCCGGGCGCTGTCCGCGGGGTGCGGTGCTCCCGAGCCCGTCCTGCCCCGCAGCCCCGGCCCGGCTGCCGCAAGCACCGCGGGCGGGGACTCCCGGGCTGCCCCCGGCTGGGGGATACTCGGAGACTCCTCCGCCGAGTAAGGGGATGCTGCCTTCGGTAATAAACAAACTTCTGTCACATACGCGACGGAAAAAAAACTGGTGGAAAAAATAGGGGGAAACTTGTATAACTCCTTTCTCGTAGTCCGTAATGGTGCCTGCTGGGTTCTTAGCTTATATAATTATCTAGTAATGCCAAATTATACGTTTCCGATGGCATATTTCATGAACATGTGTGTGGGAGAATTTATACTGGAACCCGCAGATTTGTAGAAAAGGTGTTTTGTTTTGTTTTGCCTCGTCCTTGGCTTTAACCCAAACAATCGTTAGTTTGAGCAAATCTGTTTTTCGCTAATTGACATGTTGTGCTGGGTACGGCAGGGAGTGTGTGTGGAGATACAGCTTCGGAGCTCCTCTGTGTGCAACACAAACATGACACTGTGAATGTGGGAAGGGCTGAGCTAATCACGGGGACACTTCTGGGGGAAAAAATACTGAATATTGGCTGGTTGCATGGTGCTGATGAAGCCTCTGTTGCACGTTTCTCACGGATGTGGGTGGGCAGGGTGGCCTCGGTCAGGCAGACACAGCACCAGCACCTCAAAGTGATGAAATGTTACAGGAGGTTTTCATTTGAGGTTCACGGGTCAGTGTTCACACCTTGATTTTTAGACAATGATGTCGGGCCAGCCCTTCAGTGAGCCTTGAAACAAAGGTGTGTCTTGGAGGAGCAGATTCCTGCCCCTGTATGGTCAGGTCGGTCCTCTCTGGGAGATGTAAACTGAGCTGCGATGTGCTGCTGTACCACGGTGGCACAGAGGATGTGAGGCAGGCTGGCAGTGACATGTGCAAGTCTTGGGCTTTAAAGTGCTCTGTATTCATCAGTGCCACGTTTTCACACAGGCTCAGATCTCATTTCACCACCCAAACATCTTAAAAAACAAAATAAAAATCAAACAACCAAAACCAAATCGACCGCAAAAGAAACGTAACCCCCAAACCAAGCAAATACCTTCTGAAAAATAAAAAATTCAGCATCTAGCAGCTCCAGCTGTGACATTTCTAGCAAACTCTTTTGATGATCAACTGAGCAATGAGCTGTTTAAAAACTCTTCTTTGGCAGGAGTTACTGATTGTAACTAAGCATTATGATCTGAATATTACAGAGCTTTTGTTCTGGATTGACGGGGGAAAATAGTGTGTTTTTATATTTGCTTATATTGGTAGCACTTTCCAGTCGATTTTCTCAAGGCAGTTGGGAATATGTTGATTTAGTCTTCAGGGATCTCCTTGCATTTTAGTCTTGTTCTACAGAATAAATCTGTTACACCAGTCACTTGCTGCTTGTAGTACCTGATGTAAATCACCTCACTCCCAATATACTCAATATCGTATCTCTTCCCTCAAGAAGTGTCATTAATTTTAAATTGCTTTTACGTGTATGGTACTCATTTACTTGTTGGAAGCCTTTGGAGACTCCTGGGAGTGCTGAGTCTTTTCTGCACTGGTGAACTGCCTTGCTTCATTTTCTGCTCCGTGTGTTGATTTGGCTGGGGTTTGTGTGTGTGTGTGTGTCCCCCAGACTTCTGATCTGTGTCACACACAAAACCTTATACCCAGCTTTTGTCAGGCTTAGAGGTGGCCAGTATTTTTAAAAGAAGTAGCTTAGTGAAAGTAAATTCAGCAACTGGTTGTCCTATATACAGCCAGGATTAATTAATTATGGAAATATCCCCTCATCCTGCTAATTTTAAGCCCTCGTTGTGAAAGATTTCAAATAGCGACGACCAGTTGCGTCAGAATTTGGACATGTTTTTGGAATTGAGTTGAAAACAGTTTTGTTTTTCATTTCCTTAATCTGTAAGGTTGTTTATTTTCCTCCCCTCTCCTGCTCTGGGTTTTTTCCCCCTTTGGTCACTGCCTGAATTCCTCAGTCAGGTGTTTGTGAGGCTGTTGTGCATCGCCAGCGTTCCAAGTATGCCGTGCATCCCTGCACTGCCATATTAACGCTTCCTAAAGCCCCGAGCCTGCTCTCATGGAATTTTGGCTATGTGAGGCTCGTTCCATCCACGAACCTGTCCTCCTGCAGGCACCTCCCTGCTCTTCAGGGACGGCAGAGCGCGGAAGGAGCTCGAATGACTTGGCAGAGCAGAAAGGAAGATTCCCAGCGAGGCGATGAAATTCCTGTCTGTGAGTGCATGAAGGACCCGAACATCCAGCAGGAAGGAAGTTATTTAGGCCCGAGGGTGATTTTGGCACAAACCCAAACGGATGTGCACGGGCTGTGGGGAGCTGTGTGCTGGAATTCCGAGACTTTCTCGCTGTCACAGGGAGAAGGTTCTGTAACTTATTAATGCTTTTAGGAATGAGCACTTCTGACACCACAACTTCCTGGCAGAAAGGAAGGGGAAAGGGAGGAAATGAAAGAAGGGGATGATTCAGGATGTCCTGCTTTGCATTTGTGTCCTGTCCTCTGTCTTCATCCTTATTTGGTGATGGGAGCTCATTGACTGGAGCAAGGGAAAGCTCATAGCTCGTGGTGTAGGGTTTTAAAATTATGCAGGACTCCTGGGTCTCATGTGCATGACTCTTTTCTCTTTCTCACTCTCTTTTTTCTCTTTTTTATCCCTTTTTTCCTGGCAAGGTAGTACAAAGAGGAGTTAGTGCACTTACAATTTAAATACATGTATCCCTATTATTTTAAATGAAAATTTCACAATGTTTCTTTTCGACAGCAGACTTTGTCACTTGTAGCAATTACTTAACCACAACATCCTGTAGGAATAATTTTTTCTCCTGGGGGCCTTCCCAATCCCTGGCTGTGCCCAGTTGGACAATAGAGACAACTTCATGAAAGGTTTTCCTGTGCCCTCAGCTTCACTTCTGTTTTTGACACTTCCCGTGGAGTTGCGGTTGCACGGCGAGGGCTGAACCTTTCTGCTGCTTTGAGCTGCCTCAGCTCCTCAGGCTGAAACCAAGATGACACTGCCCAGCTGCTGATTTAATTTCATTCTTTGGAGCTGCACAGATATAATTGTGCAAAGCTTCTGTAGAGAAAGGAGAGAAAAAAAAAAAAAAAAACCAACCAAGCAAACCTGAATGAAAATGAATTGAAGGAAAACTGTTCTGGCTGAATGTTCTGGGGGAGTTTAGTGCCTTAATAGCCAAAAGAAACAAGAACAAATCTCCAGTTTCTGGAGTTATGTTCCTTTCAAACTTCTGACTCCTCATTTCTTAGAATATCTGACAGTTTTCACCCAGTTTTTGTTTCTCTGAAGCCAACCCAGCCTCAGAACATGAAGTAGAAAAAAAAAGCAGATTTTGAGATAATGCCACTTTCCATATTAGAATAAGTTTTTTGTTCACATGAAAAGAAATGTACTTCATGAAGTTCTTTAATTGCATCTTTAAAAATAAATTTAGAAAAATCAGAGAGAAGGGTCAAACTAACTGCTCTGAAGCCTTACTTTTTACCGTGTCTCAGTAAATCCAAACAACTTTCCCAGCTCTGGTGTTAAAACATAAACCTTCCAAAAGTGCCTGGGATTTGATTAAATACAAAAATGAAAACAATTATTTTTAAAAATTGACTGCCACTGACTTTTATGTATTTTATAAGCTTTGACACGATGGGATTGAAGTGTATCTTTTTTCTTTTCAAAATATAACTGTTACATGTTTTAGCAACGACTAAAACAAATCAAGCCTGAGCTGTGACCTCTGCAAATCTCAGATGTGAAGTATCAGCTACAATAGGAGGTTTGTGTTTAGATAGATAAAAATGAGAGAAAAAAAAATAGACCACAGAATTTGCATCTTCTCTGATGTGCTGAAAAGAAATGGGCCCTTGAGAGGCATTTAAGGTGCTGTCCATAGGACTTGGCCACCTTAGGAACTGTATTTCTTTATAAAAAAGAAAGAAAATCTGAAGCAAACTGTGAGTAGAACCAAGTCATCAGGCACAATGTGGTTTTTCAGGGTTTTCTCTTTGTAAATCCTTAATTATTGCAAAGCTGTGCCTTAGGAATGTTCAAGCCAGAGAGTAATTTTGTAAAAATGGGTGACTGCAAATTCCAGTCATAGTTTGAGTATTAATTAATCAGCCTTTTCTTGTTGTTGCTGTTTATTCTGGTTAAATTGCATTTAAGGAAGTCCCTGAATTGCTGGTGCAGCTCCCTGCGTTTCCTTGGCAAAGAAAAGTTTGGGAATTGTGCAGAACTGGTTTGCACTTCAATATATATTCCAATTTGCAGAGTAAACAATTGCTTACTTATTGTGCCTCCTGCAGCTTTTCATGTTTTTCAGTATCTTAAGGGAGCTTCAATTTGTGGTTTTGAGGAGTAGAAGGGCAGGCTGTGCCCCATCAGAGGGGTGGGGTTGTGGGGCTTTGGGTTGGGGTTTTTGGGCTTTAATTTTCCACTGTGGGCTTTTTCCCAGTGGATCCCCTTCCCAGAGGATTTGTCCTCTATGGAGTAGGGTTTTTTATCAGTTTTCTTGGATGTGAGGTTGGATAAAAGGAAAGGAAGATTTTCACGGAGTTGTTCACTTTAATGCTTGCAGGGTCATTTCTCCCTTACTTCAGGGGGGATTTTTTATTTAGTTTTTTTTCCCCTTTGGAATTCCTTGGACTTCAGGGGAGCTTTTTTGCCTGTGTGCAGTGTTCTGGAAGATTAGATCCTGGAATTTTATGACTGATCTGGTTGGATTGCAGTTGCATTCAATATACATGTGGAATTACTGCAAGCTTGTAAATATTAAAAAAAAAAAGAGAGAAACTTTTGTTTTTTAATCCCCTACTAATGAAGGATTAATCAAGCTTCCAAATACATGTGATATGAGAGAGTGCATTTTAAATTAAAATATACTCATGCACAGCTTTCTCTTTTAATGTGCTTGAGCCTGGCATAGCCTTTCACTGAATTAGAAATACCATTTTAATGTTACTTAAGCACACTAATAGAACATGTGATCTGTTATAATAAAATAATGAAAAGTCAGAGCCTGCAGCACCTCACAGACTTGTGCTGAAAAAAAACTCACTAAGTGGACACCAATAGCACAGAAATTAATGCAAGGGGCACATTGACCTGTGCAGCTCTTGCTGGCTGTGGCAGCTTTTTGTTGACAATTATGGCCGTAGGAAGGATATTAAGACATTTAATAGTGTCTTGTTATGTTCTGACAGTCAGATTTAAGCATAATGATGGTAATGGAGGAACACTTTAGTTTGTGTGAGGTGTCTTTTTTTTCTCAAAAGCTTAAATTGGTTTAGAGGAGTTAAAAACTGGGTGTAAAAATAAACGTTGCTGAGGAAATGTGAGGAGAATAAGTGGTGAGGGAAGTGCAGCTGTGCTCGTGGATCCAGCTGCTTCTCTTGTCCTTTCCACGGAGTGTGCAGACGGTCACAGAGGTGTGATTTCACAACAGGGCTTGTGCAAGATCCTGCCCTGCTGCAGGGCTGAGAGCTCAGAACCCACCGAGGAGTTCTCAGAGCTCTGTCCACCAACCCTGGGGCAGCCACAGCTTAGCCAGGGAAAGAAATAATCCCACTGAAAATGTGCAGGATTTTTAGTTAATTTATACATGGGTTACTTGGGATTGAGTGGCTTGGGGCAGAGTGAAAGCATCACCTCCTGCCTTGGCAGGATGGAGTGACAGAGCACAGGGAGCCTGAGAGATGCTGGAATTCAGAAATTACAGCAATTCCTGAGCAGCACATATTTTAATTGAGTAGTCTCAGTCTCTGTCTCAAGAGGAACAAATCACAACCTTCTGGTGTTATCTCATAGCCAGAAAAAGGGATTGAGAGGGTCTGGGTAAACCCAGCATGTAGCTGAATTATTTATTGGTATAATAACAGTGCTGCTGTTGTTAACCTGGAAAAAGGGGGTTTGTGTTAGCACTAAGTTAAAAAAAACCCAAACATGAAAATTGTGGGGAATTTACATGATGCAGGAAATACACCAGCCAGTTTTTGGAGTGGATTTTGATGATGTATTTCACTGTATACCGGAGAAACATTCTGAAATGAGCTGAGGAAGGAATTTTCTATGAGGTCTGATAAACTTTTCCATCTCACCTTTAGGTAGTTTGTTCCCTTTCAATTACTAAATTCTAAATTTTCCAGTAAAAAAGCTCCTCCCCCTTTTTGCCTGTGTTACCTTTTTTTGCAGCTGCATTTGTTCTCCCACCATTGCCCTAGGGGCTGTGTAAAGTGTGCAAATTCCACTTCCAAAACACAAGAATGTCTCTTGGAGGAAGAAATGCTAGCTGGCAAAACTGAATTTCTGGGGAATTGTGTTCTTTCTTCCAAAGACTTCTTAATTTTTAATTTTTTTTTTGGAGGAAACAGTGGATTTCTTTTTCTAATCACTTGTGTTGTTAGAAATTAACAATCAGATGATTCCTGCTTTGCTACGTGCTCAGTATTACTCAGACAAAATCATGGTTACACTTTGGAAAAAGTGCAAGGCTTCCTGCCCACGGCAAGGGAACAACTGGGAAAGGCTCACTCAGTGCTCAGCACCTCTTGGCAAACATCTGTGGAGGAGCCTTTGTCATCCTGAGTCCTGTCTGAGCAGGAGGAAGGGGGATTCCAGCAGAACTTCTCCCTGCTGACAGCTCAGGATGGGATTTCCACCTGGATCCAGCCTCACCCAGCACTGGGAGGCATCAAGTGGAGTCTGTAACAGGGACAGATTATTTAACTTTGCATCCTGAGCACCAGGATGGAGATATTCCAACAGTGTGGGATTCTTTGGATGAACAAGAATCTTCTTAAAAACCTCCTTATGGGTTTTTATAACACACCCTTGAAACTTCCTGGCAACTCTTCTCCCTTTCTTGCAGGGTTTTGTACAACTCAGCATTGTTCTGTGCTTTTCCAGACCTTTTTTTTTTTTTCAGTGTGGTGGGAAGATGAGTCAGCAGATTGCAGAATACATTCATTTGGGGAAAAAAATGTTCTCTTTGGATATAGATATGTGAATATTTCTGTATGTGTTGGTACACACGATTCATATATTAAGTAAAAATTATTTCTTTCACTAAATGGCCGTGCTGACAAATGTTCAGTGTTATGCAATCCATCCATTTGAAATACAGGCAAACTTTCCACCCCTGGCTTTCTCAGAATCCCAGTGATGGTTTTTTTGTCTGTTTTCAGACAGTTTCTGGCAGTTTCTTTCCCTGGTCCCCGGTGTGGTCACTGTGGCTCTGGATGGAGTTTGTCCTGCTATGCTCCAGGCTCAGCCTTTGCACAGTCTCAATTCTAACCCTGGCCTTGTAAACTGATCCTGTAACTTCATCTTTTTTATTATTGTGGTGTCCCTCAAAGGCTGTGTAGCTGCCACATGGGAGACTTGGGAAGATACTGTTACTGGAGCTATTGCATGTGTTCATCCTTTGTTTTTGTCATTATATTTAACTCCTGCTTCAGAGACATAAAACAATGGAAATGCAGGCCTTGGGTAAATATATGTGTCAGCTGATGATCAGAATTTATAATTCTTTGTATCCCCTGTGTTGTGCTTTAAGTATCCAATCAATAAGTTCATTTTTCTGTCCATAAGGAAGTTTCAATTGCCCTGTGGTTCCTTTATCCTGATAGTGTGTAGTGTTGGCTGGGAGTGGTGTGCAGACGTGAAAGGGAGATGGAGAGCTTGGATTTCTGGTTTCTCAGGGTTTGGCCGTAGAATTTCTGGCTGTAGAATTTCTTAACTTGAGATGACAAAGTTGATTTAGGGCAAATTTTGAATGCAGTGGTACAGTAAGTCCTGAGGAAGCCTCTTAACCCAGGAAAAAACCCCAAACTCCCTCTCAGTGGCATTGTTTAGCCACAGAGCTCAATATGCCAAAGGCCTGAGCCTTGCTGGCAGCTCCTGCTGCCACTCAGGAGAAGGGGCTGAAAGAGTCAGGGCTGGCTGGGAACAGCTGCAAAACATCTGGGGGGAAGAGGCAGCCAGGGCATGAATCTGGGATCTCTGTGCCACTGCTGGCTTTCCTGTCTGTGAGCTCTGCCTTCAGCTCACAGTTGTTTGATCTGCTTTGGCTCAGGTGAGGAAAATGCAGTGTTACATGGGATGGTGGTGAGGTTAAAGAGAAAGAGAAGGAGGCTTAAAGCAAAGATTCCCCCCAGCAGCTCAGCCTAGAGGGAGTTTTGGAAGTTCAGCTGTCCAGCTGCTTGGAGACTCAACAGGAGATTTGAAATTGTGTTGTCTGTTTTCTTCTTTAAAACTCATGCCTTTCAGCCTTAGAAAAATGAGAATTTACATGAAATTAGGGTAGCAGGATACTCTTTTGGACAGAGCAATGCTTTTCTGATGGTTTTGTTTTGCATGCCTTTTACTGAGAAATAGATTTTAATCCAATGTCTGCCTCTTACTGGGTATTTTTTTTTTCTGGTAGTATTAAATCTCACTCTGTGCCATGCAATGTCACTGCAGTGTGGAATTGGATGGTATGTTAGATATTAGGGAAAAATTCTTTTCTGTGAGGGTGGGGAGGCCCTGGCACAGGGTGCCCAGAGCAGCTGTGGCTGCCCCTGGATCCCTGGAAGTGCCCAAGGCCAGGCTGGACAGGGCTTGGAGCAGCCTGGGATGGTGGGAGGTGTCCCTGCCATGGCAGGGGTGGCACTGGATGAGATTTAAGAAACCAGTCTGTGATGTTCAGATGGAAAATCCACCTAGAAATCCCACCTAAGTCCAAGAGGAATTTTTTTAAGATCCTCTAACACATTGCAAGGATAGAAAATCAACAAGGCTTGAAAACCTTGAGTATTTTTCCAAAACAGACTCCTTTGCATTTATAGGGAATTTGGATTTTTTTGAGTTGTTGCTCTGACTGCAAGTTTTATGAGGCTGCACTGGAGTTAACCCAGACAGAGACCTGTGCTCTAAGCTGGGAGACTTCTGGAATTACGTTTATCTTCCATGTTATTCTGTGAACTGCTCTTTGTTAAAGGAAAAGCCTAATAAGAATTTGTCTTGTTGCCCAGGTTTGGCAGAGTCACACAACATAGTAGTCTGTCTTCTCAAAACCACAGAATGTCTTCATGTTCCTAACACTTAATTTCAGCTCCCTGATTGAGGTTGTTCATGGAAATTATGTAGTGAACTGCCTACTTTCTTCTCCAAATTGACAGTTGTGTGGGCTTGGGGAAAGCATTAATGTCACTGTTCTGGAAAACAACCCCCAGGCTTTGTATCCTCATGCGACAGGGGATCTGAAAGTGAAAGTACTTCTTGATGCTTTCACTCATGCTAATTGTTCAGCTTGCAGCACTGATAGTAATGCCTTTGAACAGATATTTGACAAATTACTGGTAAAGACTCTCAGATGCTTTTTTTCTTTTTCCCCTGCCACACTTTTTTCTTCTCTCTCTGAAGTAGTCTTGAGAGTTAAGTAACAGCTTTACTGTAGCCTTTAGGGTTGAGTGTATGATTAACTTAGCACAAACATGAATTTAAAAAAAAAAAGAAAAGCTCCCAGGGATTTGGAGTACTAGTATTAATTAAGGACTTATTTTCTGCTTTTTGTTATGCCATTATGTGCTAGCAGACTAAAAGCAGCATTTCTCTTCCTGTTACTGCTTCCAAGAAAACAAATGTGTTCTAAAATGTTCATGTCTCTCCTCCAGGGGTGCTTTCCTCACTTGCTGAGGTGGCTGTCCCCAAAATCAGGAGCTGAGAATCTCCTCTTGCTTTCTGGACATCTCTGTGTGCTCTTCTCTCTCTCTGCCCAGTCTGTGACTCCTCCCTGCCCAACCTGCACGTAGGAAATGCAAGTTTGCTCCTTGTCCCCTAACCCAGTGCTCTGTCCCTGCAGTGCCCAGCTCTGTGTCATGTGCACATGTTTAGCGCTTATAAATCACGGGGGGTTGGATGTTTAAGAAGAAAATCTGAACCAAATCTCCAGCCAGCTCATAAAGGAGCAGTGTGATGGGCTCAAGGAGTGCCTGGTGGTGGGATGGTGTTTGTGACACACCCGCTCTGTGCTGGGGTTTGTGGAGAGGACCACGGGCATGTCTGGGAAGCAGAGAACAGGATGTTCAGTGCACCAGCGACTCGAGGTGTTGCTGGGCATTTATTTGGGCTTGTTGTGTCCACCCAGGATTCTTTTACCCAAGCATCCACTTTTGGCCATTGGCAGAAGGTGAGGAACTGGGGGGAGGTGAGGATTGAAGGATCCCAGATGAGCTTGCCCGGGGTGAGGTGACCCTGAGTCTGAAAAGGTCCCACATTCCCAGCTGTAAATCTCCTTGGAAAACCTTTCTCACCTGCACAGCGTGGCAGCAGAAGGGCTGCATGTGGTTCCCCAGGGTCTCAGATGGACAGGGCTACAGATGAGGTTTCTCCACACCCATCAGGGGTCATTGCTTGGGGAAGGTGGGCTGTGTTTGAGTTCTTTCTGCATTCTTTTCCAACTTGGGAGGTCACAAAACAGCACCACAAGGCCAGGGGGATGCTGCACTGCCAGAACACTTCCCTGGGCACAGAAAGGAGGAAACAGTGTGAGTTAATAGGAAAGATCCTCCCTGATCAAATGTGGGTGGAGAGAATTCCTCCTCTAGGGCACCTGGTACCTTGTGCTGCCCTTGGAAGAGAATGAGAAACAGTCAGCTTACCCAAAAACTTACCCTGAGTGTGTATTTTTTTAACTTCCATTTAGGCAGGAAGAGAGAGATCTTGCAATAATTGTGAAGACTGAGTGCAGAGGTGGTGTCTGCTGGCTGGGCAGGTATTTATCCTGCTGCCGGCTGAGTAGGGAGGTGTTTATTGTGGTGTTCTGTGGGATTCCTCTGTTCCTTTAACAAATGGGGGAAGCAGCACTGACCTCCCCATGGCTTCATCCCAAGGATCACCCTGTGAGGGCTGGATCCCATCCCTGGTGCAGTTTTTAGTGTGTGCTTGGCTTTCAAACTGCTAGCAATAAATTAAATGATAACCTATTGCTTTAGAGTAGTGCTTGGCACCATGGAGCCCCGAGCTGATTTGATGATTTCCTGCTTTGATGGATCCCTGGCAAAGCCATGGGTGCCTTGACAGTGAAAAACACAACTCCAAGACTGCAGCAGGTAATGGTGATGAATTTTAATAGGAATCTTTGTCTCTGAATAAAAGTTTTATATAAGATTAAGTAACTACCAGTGCTCCTTCTGGAGGCAGACAGTAGCATGTTACTGTTTTAGCTGCCAAAGTTCCTGAACATTTTCGTGGTGCCTGGTGATGAACTGTCTAAAGTATTCTCTCTTCTGTGTTCTGTATGTGCTGGTTTCATTCAGTTTCTAAAACTTCCTGTGTGCTGATTTCCTTTTCCACCTGTTTCTCTGTGCTTTGCAATTTGCTGTGATGTTTTTACCTGGGGAGGGTCCAGGTAACAGTCCCAGCTCCCAGTCAGGGGAGTGTTCTTACAGCAGTTGGAGTTAAAAAAACTGAAACTTCCTAAGTCCTGCCTCCTGGAAGTACTCTGAGTAGGTTACACCACTGATTTCAATGATAAAAATTCACCTTCTGTTTACCTATCTGCATTTTAAAAATTTTAATTTAAATCCTTCAAACAAAGGAGCAGAATGAAAAAAAAATCAATTCTTTCCTGATGCCTTACATTCAGTTATTACAGCTCTGTTCTTATCATAAAACTAACTGGAGATGTTGATAGTTACACTCTGAATAGAGATTCTGACAATGCATTTGTTGCATTCATATCTTTCAGATTAATTCACTTTACAGTTAGAGGATTGGTCCTGAAAATTTGAGAACTTCATTGCTCATCACTGCAAGTAATGAAGGTTTTACCATTAGAGCTTAGAACATTCTGGTGATTCTACTGGTGGCCACATTTGGTGGAGAAACCTGAGGTGCTGAAATTCATGAGATAAATATTTTCCCATCGGTGGGAGCCTTTGGAATCTCTTGACTTGTATTCAAGCAGAGACCCCAGCAATAATTCATTGTTTCAAGCAAGGAAATGCCTGTTTCAAGTTTATTTAGATCGAATGCCAAGTTTATTTAGATCGAAACAGGCAACTTATTAAAAAAAAAAGCTTTATCCAGATAAACATTAGACTAAATAGAGGTGAGAAGTTCTATCCTAGCAATTTTTTTTTGCTCCTAAAGCATCAGCACCACAGTTGTTTGTTCCATCACACCAGCAGTCTGCTCCAAGTCATGTGCTCAAGCATCTCTGTGTTGTCTCCAGAGGCAAAAAAAACCCCCTTCTGCCTGAGAGAAAAACTGAATAGCTGTTTTCTTCAAAGCACAGCAAGGAAAGCCTTGTTGCATCCTGTTTCTGTGTCTCTAGTTTGGTTTTATTTTAAATTCCAAATGGACAGCCCTGCCTTATTCAGTAATCCTTAAAATGACAGCAAGTTTCTTCTCAAAGCTTGTAAATGATAATGAAGGCTTGAGTTCTGTCTTGTCACAGCAGTAATTTTCCAGGGTAAAACATGGAGTTTGTGTCCAGCATTTGTTACTCTGGAGTTTATTGCAGGAAAATAAGGGGTGCTTGACTTTGCCTCAGCTTTTCTCTTGTGGTCATGGTGTAACAAGAGCTGGTTCAGGTGTGTTCTAGGAAAGATACACCTCACTTTGATTTCAGCCTGGAATTTGTTGTTCACTGGGTGCATTTGATGGGGAAAAAACCAATCCAGTGATTAATCATTCTGTTATGCATTTCTGAATTTCAGAAAATGTGTTTCTTTTTTAATGATTCATCTTTAAAGCAGAGTCAGTAAAACAAATTAATTAGATGTTCTTGTAAGCCACGTTTATCTACGTGAGGGATTTTTCGGTGGGGATACTCCAGGATTAGTGGTGTGTGATTATACAGGCATAAAACATGGTATGAGGCCAGAAATTATGTTTCTTTTTAAAAGATAGTATAAAAATAATTTTGGTTTTGCTGCAGATACTTCATTTTTAAGGTAAGATAGGGACAGTTGTGGTAGTAGCCATGACCACTGGGTGTGAGGATGTCCCTTTGTACAACATATTTTCAAAGTGAACATTTTTTTGAAGTGATGAATAGAAATAGTTTGGATTATTGGAGAAATTTAATTATTTTTTTTAATGGAAAGTAGTTCCATTCTTCACACTTCCGAAGAAATAGATTCTCTTCCTCCAATTCTTCATCCTAGCAACACTGTATTCCCTGGGAACATTGCATTAAATTTAGTGAAGCAAAACAGGTATTTGGTGTTAAATATTTACTGTTGCAGCAACTTATTGTTGCAGTTGGAAGCAGGAAATTTTAAAGGAGCCTTTAAGTTGTCATTTTGGAATGAAGTGTTTCCATAGGAACTGAAGTTGTAAAATGTTCCTGGAAAACTGAACTTGTGTCTGTAGTTCCAAACTTAACTCCTGTATAAAGTTTTGTTTTTCTGTTTTGTGTGGCTTAAAGATGTTAAAATGAAGTTTCCAGCAGATGTGTCCTTTACCAAAATTAAAAGAAGGTTTTAAGCTTATTTTGGGCCAAAGACTTTCACATTTCCAGTGACCGTGTTTTGAACGTGTGTTTGGCTGGGCTTGATGACTTTTTACTGATAGCTAAATGAGAAACTTCTGAATGAATTGTTGGTTATACAGCCCTGTGAAAATCAGTCAATAAAACATTTAGGCAAACTCTGTAGGAAATTACAACACAACCTTGAAAACACACAACTAAAAATAGCGTGGACTGCTGTGCTGTGATTCAGGAGCTCTCTCTGGCCAGAA
Organism: Horornis vulcanius; assembly: GCA_013401035.1. Classification (NCBI taxonomy): domain Eukaryota; kingdom Metazoa; phylum Chordata; class Aves; order Passeriformes; family Scotocercidae; genus Horornis; species Horornis vulcanius. The sequence goes on along the minus strand of VZUA01063746.1, from coordinate 19,453 downwards.
GTGCAGAGTCATGAAGCCACTCCTGGAGGTGGTGAAACTCAGCATGCCTGGATTTGGGCAGCACCTCACGGATGGGGAAGCTGGGTATCATGTGTTTGTCATTGTTTTATCTGGGATAAAACACAGCTTACTTAAATCACAGTTGCAGTAACACATCTTGTGGGGGTGACTGTGCGGGTTGTGATGCCTTGGGAGGGCTGA
>VZUA01063746.1:0-12185 GCA_013401035.1 Horornis vulcanius | reverse complement strand
GAGATGCTCATTCAGTTCTGCTTTGGTTGTATATTCTGTTCTCCAGAGAATCCAAACCTTATGCACAAGTCTATTGTTGAATCAGTTGCTAAAAATAAACAGCATTTTTCCCAGTTTTCCTTTTGAAAAGCTCTTAGCAACAGTGGGATATATTTGCCTTTGCTGGGGGTGTGTGTGCATGCAGGCAGTTTATTTAATCTAATAAACAAGGCCATGGCTTACCAGGGAACCATCAAAACATTTTTCTCCCTGTTTTGGTTCTTTTTGTGCCAAACCAACCTTCCATCCTTGGAAGAGTCACCCTGGACCTGCAGAACTGACAGAGGCAACTCCTCCTGTCTGCTCTGGAGAGGAGTGGGACAGGGATCTGGCTTCTCTCATCATCCTGCACAGTTTTCCAGAGAATCTGGTGCTCCCCAAATCCCTGGAAGTGTCCAAGGCCAGGCTGGAGGGCCTTGGAGCAGCCTGGGATAGTGGGGATGTCCCTGCCCCAGGCTTAGAGGTCCCTTCCAACCCCATTTTTCTGGGATTTTCAAGCAGAAAACTCTTGTCTCTTCCAGTATGAGGAGTTTTCAGCCCCATAATCAGGATCAATAAAATCTTTTCTTTCTGTCTTTGGAGGAGAAGGATTATCATGGGTGGATGTGACAAGGAAAAAAAGCATTGGACTGAAAACTACAGAAACCTGTGAAATCCTTCCTGCTTGCTTAAGGAGATCCAAACCATGGAAATGCTGCTCTGGAAGAGCATTGTGTGCATTGTTTATTTGAGTGGATGCTGTTAGTGGCCAAATGTTTGTTTAAAATAAACACAAACCCATCTGATTCCTCCTGAGGAGCAATTTATTTGTTTCAGATTTGCACCACAGCAACGTTAAAGCAAACACAAAGAGCAACTTTTTTCTTTTATTTTTTTTTAAACAAAATAAAGCTTCAGTTTACAGCTTAAAATATTTTAGGGCAATTTGATTCAAATTTGACTATTCAAACATTTCTTATCAGGATGGTGGCTCCTTGGATCAAGTGCTGAAAAAGGCTGGGAGAATTCCAGAGCAGATCCTGGGCAAAGTTAGCATTGCGGTGAGTGGGTGCCCTGTGGGGCTTGCTTGGGCAGTGCCACGTGCAGGGATGTGGGAGAAGGGAATATTCCCAGATTTCTCAGTGTGTTTCCTCATTTTTCAGTTTCTTTTCTAAAGCTGTGTACGTGGTAGCTGTGGGCACTGGGATGAGTAACACATTCTGGTGTGAGTGCTTGGAGTTGCTGCTTTTGCATCACTTGATGCTTCTGGTTAAGAGCTGAATTAACAATTCCTTATTTTTCAATATTACCTTTTCCTCTCCATTCTGCATGAAGCTCTGTGTCCAGAACTTCCAGGAAGGGGTTGGGTTTGTTTTTTGTTTGTTTTATTCTAGTCTGAGCTGGAGGTACAAATTAAGGCTCAGTGTTGATTGGCAGTGATTACATTTTGGGATTTCTGTTAAGCTGCATGCATTTGGAATTCTTGTACAGACAAAGGATTCAACTCTCTCTTCTGCTTCCTAAATTAATTGCTTTTTCATTTTTCTCTAGGTAATAAAAGGACTCACATATCTGAGAGAAAAGCATAAAATAATGCACAGAGGTGAGATAAAAGTTTGTGTTGTAACTTTCCTTGAGTATCATTTTTATTCACATTAAAAGACCTCTTTCTTTCTGTGCTTGGTTCTTTATGGTTCCATATGACTCTGGTTCAAAGGGTTTTTCTTGGGCAGTGTAAGGCAAACTTTTTGTTTTAAATCCAAATCTCTTACCAAGAAGTCTTCAACTTCTGTCTTCCTGCAACTTATCTGGACTTATAATCCATGCTTGGACTGCTGTTCTTGCATTTTATGTGCACACAGAACTCATCTGTGTTTGAGACTGATTGCAATTAAAACCTCTGACCTAAATTTCATTTGCTTTGTAGTAGTCTTTGCCATGAAAACTTTTGAAAGAAAGTAATTTTTTTCCCAGCTGTCTTACATTCACATGCTGTTTATTGAGAGCTTTCAGGCAGAACTGCATCCTTTTTATACTCCAAAACAATTAAAAAACCATGGTGAAGCTGTGTAAAATGGGATTGTTGCTTCTCCTGGGTCTTTAGTTACTTCAGAATAGCTGTATTGGATTATTTTCTGCTTTTAGTTGCCCTTTTGAAAAACCCAGCTCCTCCATTTATCTGTTGCATGCTCCATTAAAGAAGAATGACCCTTGGTACAGTAATAAATCCATTATTGCTGCTGTGGGTGTGATGTGAAGGTGGAGCTGCAGCAGTGGTGGAGCTTTGGACCACAGGAGAATATTCAGATTATGAAATATCTGCAGCAGACATTACTACATGTCTAAATTTACATTTACTGCCCAGACCAAGAAGAGGAATCAGCAATCCCAGCTTGCACAAGCTGTTGTAGGATCACCTTACACATGGAGTTGTGTTTATCACACATTCCTGCTTTGTGGGTTTTTTTTAAACAAATATAGCTCTCTTATGGAGCAGGGAGGTTGGAGGGAGACTCTAAACATTTCTGGTGACAGTTTCAAAGTCATTTGTCTCTGTTCAGAGCAGAAGGACTCCAGGGAAAGAGATCACCTTATTTTAGGGCATCCTGTAAGAGTTACTGCTGCATCTTGTTCTCAAGTCAGCCACAAGCAGTGGGTTGTTACTATGTTGGCTGCTTGGGGTTTTTTTAGGTTGATCTTGCTCAGCTGAGACAGCAGGTTTTATTTATTTATTTTCAGTTTTACAACCTGAAAAATCTGATAAATCCAAAATGAAGCCCTCCTGATCTTGTTTAAGTGCAGCTTAACCTCATGGCATTTGCCACATCAGAGATTGCACTGCAGGTTCGTGGGCCAACACAAATTCCTCTTCTACAACAAAAATTCCTCTTCTACATTGCTTCCAATTTTACTGGGTTGAGTGTGCCCTGCAGTGTTAAATTCCATGTGCACATTGTGGTTTTTATGTTCCTGCTCAGTTTCCATCCTGCGTGCTCTGCCAGCAGCAGGAATTGGTGACCTTGTGCACTTCTTGCAGAAGCTGCTCCGTGATCACATCACATCTGTGATGTCTGATAAAGAGGGAGCCAAAATGACATTTTGGGAGTTGATCGTGGCCAGTGCTGGCAGCTAAAAGGAGAATCAGTCAGAACAGTGAGTGGTTTTCCCTTCTCTGGACAGCCAGAGCCAAACTTGCAGCTCCTGTCCTCGATGCTGTCCATGGGGCTGTCTGTGCCACAGGCTTTGTGCATTATTATGAAATTATTATTATTATTGTGCAATCTTATGGAGGTTGGAGTACAGGTGAAGCTGCCTCCGGCAGTTTTTCCAAGCTGCCTCTTCCTTGAATCCCAGCTGAAACAAAGAGTGCTGGTAAAAGCACTTTTCCTGTAACTGTGTCAGCATTATTTTATACACAGCTCTAATAATTGCAGATTTCTGTGCTTTGCTTTCTCTGCTGCACTGACAAGGTGAGAACAGCATCTCACACGGGCTGTTTGTTCTCACTCATCCATCCCTGGGGGAAATGTGTGCACTTGGTGGGTTTGTTTTCAGCAGGATTTATTGGAGTTGTGCTGTGGGGAGGATGGGTGACTTAAAAATGAAGAGACATCCCTGTTAAACATGAGAACATAACAACAATGGGCCAAAAAATCTGTTCTTAAATCTAAATACAACCAGGCTTGTGAGAACTCATTTGCAGGAAGGAATTTATTCCACTGCTATGTTTTATTGCTTGTGTGGCAATCTCAGTGAGTTTGGAATATTTAACCTAAACTGCTTCAGTGCACAGCTGGACTAAATGAGGAAAAGTGTTCACTTGTCATTCCAGACAGCTCAAGGAAGAAGTTTTTGGGGCTTTTTAGAGCAGGAATGGAAAATACAGTCCTTTTATAGAGGAAGAAACAGTTCTTTTATAGAGGGTTTGCTCATGTGGAGCACTGTGCTTTGTGTTCTGGTCCTCTCTGAACAGACAGCAATGAAATCACAAAACCTCTGGAAGTTCAACTGGTGGGATCCAAGGCAGGCACAGGAAAGGAAGGGGCAAGGAGCACAACAGTGCTGGATATTTAATAATATCTTCTATTCTGTTAACTAAAGGTATCTGTGCTGCTGTCTGGAGTTTAATCCTCTCTGGGCAGTGTGTCCCTGCAGAGAAGCTGCTCTGGAAGGTTTTGAACCCCAGCAGCCTCAGGGCAGCAGGCACCACCCAGCAGGGAAGTGTCACTGCTCTGTTCCAGGGGATTCTTGTGAGATCCTGCCTTGGAAGATCCCAATGATGTGCTGCACCTCTGTTCCATGTCCTCACAGTAACTGCTACAGAGTGAATTCTGGGCTGAAGGGGTTATGACAACATCAGAATGAAGGAAGCTCTCACAGAGATTATCAGGCGTTCTGGAAGCTTCTCTGTGTTACCAGCTCCCTTTGCAGTGTCATAAATCCACCCCCCTGGCAAAGGACTTCTCTAGAATTCTCTTCCTGGCTTGTCTGGAGTGGTATATAAGATATCTTCCACTTTCTTTAAAGCTGAAATGCTTACATAACACATTGTGTGTTCCTTTTGTCTGTTCTTTGCAAGTTCCAGCATAGATTTTGCAGGATGCCTTGGCATTCCTGTTCCTCTGGCAATACAAATCTCTGGTTTCCAGAGAAACTGCTCAAGTGCTCAGAGGCTCTGGAGTGAAAATAGAAGAGGTGCTACATTTAGAGGGGTGGAAAGGCAGCAGCCTTCCAAACATCACACTGATCACATGGGGTGCCTTGTGTGGAAAATGAAAATACTCCAGGGAGGAGAAGCTTTGTGCAGAAATCCAGTGAGGAGATGGGGTTGCTGTGCTGGTCTGAGAGCTGCAAAAACACTGAGGGGAAAAGGGAAGCCTTCAGGAGACCGGGGAGATTCTGAAACTTAAAGATGCTCATAAAGAGAATTTTGTTTGGGGCACTGACAGTGGAATGGTAATGTTTTTTTCTTTGCCATTTAATGATGAAGTATCAATGAACTTTAGAGATGAAAGTGAGGCTTGACATCTTTGTTGTGAGTTGAATTTGTAGCTGTGCATTGATGAGCAGCACAGAGCTGTGTATCTGGGATTTGTTCAGGCTCTGCTGTGCCTCCAGTGTGTTTTGCAAACCCTGTTTTCCCCACCTTGCTTTTGCACAGAGCTTTGGGTGCAGATCCCTGTGCAGCTGAGAATCTCTGCTTGCTGCTTCCCTGCTCCAGCTGCTTGGCCTTTGGGTTTGGTTGTTTCTAGCTCCTGCTGGAGTTTTAAACTGCTGGGTCAAGCTCCCAGCCTGGATTCCTCCTTTCCACGGTGAAATCTCCCTGAGGTGAGGTCTCTCAGCAGGCAAGGCTGGCCCAGAGGAGGCAGAGCTTGCAGAAGCTCCAGCTGTGTGTCCAGCTGGCCAGATCCTCTCCCAGGGGTGGGGAATTGAAAGCAGCACACACAAAACACCTGCCTGGATTTTCCATACAGGAATCAGACCAGGAAACTGTGCCTGGACAGTTTCAGTTGCCTGGACAGGGATGTCAGGGACAAAAAAATGGAGGCACAATTTCCCAAAGTAGATGATTATCCAAACTTTGTGTTACTCCTCAGAAGGGAGCTGGGGGAGAACAGCTGAAATTGTTTTATTTTCCCCTCCCCATGGATCTTGCTCAGTGAGGCATAAACTTTGTCACATCAGTGTCCTCTTCCCAGGGACATCCCATGGGCATCCCAACCAAAGGGCAGCTCCTGGAATACATCTGTGCTTGGGAGTGAAAAGCAAATGAAAATGTGACAGCCCACAGACTTCTGAGTCTGCTCTGAAGTGAAATTATGATTCTCTTTCTTCAAAACAATTTCCCAGCTCCCTTTTTGCTGCAGCATTACTCTGCCAATGTGGGCTGTTGGTTGCTTATTTTGATAATGTGTTGGTAATGACCAGCTAAGCAGTGAGATACAGGGAAAAACCTCCTTACAGCTATAAAAGAAACACTGAACACTTGTTCCCTGTACCTTTGCATTCACAAAGAGCTGTTATTAGTTGCTAAGCTACCAGTGACCCTTATTAAATTTCCATTTAGGAAAAATGATTAATTCAAAATCATGAGGGGGCTCTGTCACAGGAAAAAAACAACCTCAAATTTTTTTTAAATACACATTTTCAATAATAGGAAAATTATTTTTTCAGAGCTTTTTTTTAAAAAAAAAAAAAAAAACAACAAAAAATCCCAAATCTAAACCAACAAACGAACCCAAGACCACCACCCAAAAAACCCCAAAAAAACCCAAACCCAGAGAGCAAGAACCTACTCCAGGGAGTGTTTGGCCATAAGATGATTAATCCTATGTAGATATGAAGGAATGATAGTTTGGCTGCTGTAATTAATTGACCTTTATAAATTAAATATGTAGGGCCTCCTTATTGATCATTTCTAGGCAAAGTACCATCATTTGGGAGGAGTTCTGCTGTTGTACACTTATTTATCTCAAAGGAGACCATTTATCTGCAAGGAGGATGTGGATGCCCAAACCTAATATTTAAAAGCCAGGAAGTTAGGTGAAATCAAAAAGCTGACAACCTTTTTTGCATGTGTAATTTTGAATATTTCTTTATCTGTAGTTAAAGAGTCTGTGAGATGGACCCAAATCTCTGATTATTCCCAGAGAAGAGCCAGAATTGTGTCACAGAAGGGAAACAAAAGGAGGCACTTGAGAATTCTCACCTTGCATGGTCAGATTTCCTGTTTTATCTCCTAAATCATCCATTCTTTTTTTTTTCCCCCAGATGTTAAACCATCCAACATTTTGGTAAACTCCAGAGGTGAAATCAAGCTTTGTGACTTTGGTGTCAGTGGGCAGCTGATAGATTCCATGGCAAACTCCTTTGTTGGCACACGCTCCTACATGTCTGTAAGTACAGATTTAAATCCAGTTTTTACAGCTCTTGAGTTTGTTGGGGTTGACTTGTCCCAGTTCTGGTGATCAAACAAAAACCAACTGTTGCTGTTCCTGGTTCAGTTCTTCCTGCATTCCAGGAATATTCTGGTGTCATATCAGATTGTGTGTGTGGGGGAAGAGCTGTTGCAGGAAAAGCCAAAATCTTGGAATATTTATAACACTGCAGAAGAGCTGGGGCTGTGTATAACTGCAGAACCCAGTCAGTTCTTGCCTTTGGGGGTTGTACACGTGTGTCTCCCAGAAAAATCCCAGTGTTTATGGTTTGTTTTCCTTGGGGAATGTGCTGCTCTTCCCACTGCAGCACTTGCTGGGGTTGCTCTGTAGGCAGTGCTGCCTCACCAGCTCGTGGTGGGACTGCTCCCAGATCCCAGCGTGGCTGCAGCAGCAGCAGCAATCCTGGGAGTGGGCAAGGAATTCATCTGGGGCCGTTTGCAGGGTGTTCTGTGCTCCTGTGGATGAGGAACACCTCAGAACTTCTTTCCAGAGGAGCTCTCTGTGTGATGTGCAAGCCCCAGCTAATGGCAGCAGCAGCTCTTTCATTCTCACACACCTTGTTCAGCACACAATTAACTGCTGCACTTGTTCCCAGCTCTGGCTGCAGGATTAAAACTGTGTGGGCTTAGACTTAAAGGGAAAAAGCTTTAATGCAGCCTCTGTTCAGCAGGAGACCTGCATTGTCTTTGTGTCATTTCACCTTGGTGACACACCTGACATCGGGCTGGGCTGGAAGTTCTCACATCTGGGGGCTGTTGCTAATGAGCCAAACCAAATCCACAGCTCCAGCTCATCCCTGCCTTTCCCTGGCTCTTCCAGGGGAGGGGATGTGAGCCAAGTGCTGTCTGCCTTCAGTTTTCTTCCATTTGTTGTTTTTACAGACTGAGGGTTGGCTTTGCTCTCTGGCATCACAGACCAAGCCACGAGGGGGATTTTGTCTTGTAGTGTCTGAAGGATCTTCTCTTGCAGTAGCTCCCTTTGCACACTTCTATACATACAAAGCCATACAGAATTATTGCATGCAAACATCCCTTTTTACCTCATGGAGGTGTGTAAAAACAACAGTGTTTAACTTGAACAGATTTCTAGATTTTAATTCTGTTTATAGAACAAGTGCTCTCTCTGTTTGCTGCTCTTTCTCATCCACCCACCTTCCTTTACACTTACATTTTTATGAAAATCTTGGGATTTGGACATTTTCATTGCTGTCCAGCAGTTGTGTAGTTTGTCCAGATGGCTTTGGAACTGACTGAGGTGGGACACTGGAGAAAACTCAAATATAATCTCAGTAAATGCTAATTTAGAAAACTAATTAAACAAAACTATCACCCCCTTATGGCAGAAGGAAGAGGCTTTACTGCATTCTCACATTCTCTGAGAGGGAGTTTCAAATTACATATGTGTTTTTCCAATATGTGCATGTAATCAGAGAAGAATCTGCACCATTTTGGCAAAATATGAGTTTGATTTTAAAAAGAGTAGAGAAAAGTGAACGTTTTCTTTGAGAACACTTAGTAAAAATGGATTTAAGGGTGAAGTAGATCAATGTATTAATAATTTCAGGATCCATATTCAGCACTGAACATAGACTGACAAAGCAGGTGCAAAAATGAAGCAAAAGGAGTTGGTGCAGCCTTCATCTGCTGGTTTTGGCAGAAGCAGGAGGGGGATACACTGCTCAAAACTGAGCATCTGTGAAGCAGTGGGGCTGGAATAGTCAGATACCCTTCTGATCATGATTCAACTGACCAGAAACATCCCATACTTCAATACCTTTACAGTGTGTGAACCTCTTAAAGACAATACAAAAGATATTTTTGGCCGAGTCTGATCTTGCCTGCAGAGCCTTGTGTAATTTGATATGTGCTGAAGAAATAAACCAGCAAAGAAGAGAAGAATTTCTGAAGAGTCTCACTGTTGTTTGCAGTGCTGGAATGTTTGGGGAACTTGAGGAAATACAGAGGACAGATTTCCAGGAAAATACCAATAAATCACTCATTTGAGCATGCTGTACTAATAAGTTGGGGGTTTCATCCTTTCACTTAATCCAGGTTGTTGTAGAATGTAATTTTTTTGTGATTTCTTGTTACAAACCTGCCTCTCCTCCCCTCCCCTGTGTTTTGCAGCCCGAGAGGCTGCAGGGCACTCACTACTCGGTGCAGTCAGACATCTGGAGCATGGGGCTGTCCCTGGTGGAGATGGCCATTGGCAGGTACCCCATTCCCCCTCCTGACTCCAAGGAGCTGGAATTGATGTTTGGCTGCCCCGTGGAGGGGGATTCTCCAGTCACAGAGACCTCGCCCAGGCAAAGAGCGCCCGGCCGGCCCATGAGCTGTGAGTTACAGCACTCCTGCCTTCATTCCCAGCACCCTTCCCTGCCACATTCAGGGTCTTTTGTATCTGATTAAAGTAGGGTTTTAAACTTCTAAAAAGTCAGGGTTGCAGTGAGCACCTGGCTCAGCTTCAGTGAGAGCAGCCCTGTGAGAACAGAGCACCAGAGACCCTTTGTTGGTGGTTCTTGTGAACAGCCCCAAGTTTTTTTGCTCTGGTTTTCTCCAAGAGGCTGCTCCAAGTGCAGCAGGATGATTCCCAGTGAAGTGAATGCTTTGGATCAGACCTGGAAATGTCTCCTTGCATGAAAGCATTTCCCTGTTGCTGTTGCACTTTTCCCCTGTAAATCTGCTGGGTGCCAGGTGCCAAAAGTGTCAGACTTGGGCTTCCTCGAGCACCCCTAAAGCCACAGAGGGACAGTGACACTGATCCCACCTCTCCCATTTCTCCCCAGCCTATGGATCAGACAGCAGACCCCCAATGGCAATCTTTGAACTTCTGGATTACATCGTCAATGAGGTAATTTATAAACTTAAAAATCTGCACTTTAAACTTCTAAAGCATCCTGGAATTTGGGGGGCTGTGGGGTTAGTGCTGTTTAGTCTGGTTTAGCCTTATGACTGAGTCACAATTCTCTTATCTTTCAAATAACTAAGCTCCAAGGCTAGTTAGAGATTCCTGTTTTAGGGGAACTGGGTTGTTCCCAGTATTTTCACAAGTACCACTGAAGCTTGTGTGACTCCACTGCTTGTGTTCCTCACAGAAAAAGAGGCATGCTCATGGTAGCTGTCATTTGCAGCATTGGATAACAATTGTTCCAGCTGGATGAATTATTGAAAAGTGTCCAACTCACCCATTTCAAAGGCACAGTTGGTGTCTGGGTGCCTGCATTGCCTGTGCCACTGAGAAATTGATAAATTGCTTCTGTAACTCATCTGCTTGCACAACTCTCTCAGATTACTGTTTTGCATATTATATAACAGCCCAATCTGCCAGCAATAACTCTGGGAACAGAGTTAGCATGGAATTTCTTCAGCTGCTGTGGTCCTGCTCTTGCAGCATCCCTGAGGGGGTCACTTTGGGCTGAAAAGCTGCAGGAGGTGAGAGTTGGGCAAGATTATCTTGTGCCACCTCTGATTTAGCACAAACTTCTGCAAAAGGAGCTGCTTCTCCAACACAGGCTGTGCAGCAGTGAGGGAGGAGTGCAGGCTTTGTCTCTGCTCTGTGCCTAACTCAGTGTAAGGATGGAAACTTAACCCTGAGCCTGTAGCAGAGTCCTGGAGGACGAGGCAATACCTTAAATCAAGGTTTATGCAGTCCCCCTTCTTTATTTGTCAGAATTCTTTCTGAATTCAGAGCCTGAACAAACTCATTGCCAGGGACAGAAAATTTACATCAAAAGGATTATGGAACTAATGATGTGCAGGGCATCTTCCCTCAGCAGTGTGTGGAGAATGACAGGGTGCTAATTAGTGCTCTGAGCCTTCTTTAATGAGAGCTAAAGCTGTGCTCACCCTGTTCAGGTGTGTGTGTGGAGAAAGTAGAACAACCAACCAACCAAAACCCAACAAACCCCACCCCATACCAGGGAAAATCTGATTTGTTACTGAAACACCTGAAGTCCTGCAGCTGGCAGTAGTAACCCAAATCAGCCAGGGTTTTACAGCTTTGCTCAGATGTGGGGCATGTAACTGGTAGAGCCCTGGGTAGGTTGTGCATCATCATGTATTAGTTATGCTGAATGATTGCTGATTTTAAAAATTTATTTATTTACAGCCACCTCCAAAACTGCCCAATGGTGTCTTTGGTTCCGAATTTCAAGATTTTGTTAACAAATGGTGAGTGTTTTCTCTGTATTTTCTCCATGGCTGATTGGCAAAGGGGCACGCTGAGCTCAGCCCTGCTTTGTCCATCAGGCACTTGGCAGAGTCCCTGCTCCAGGCCAGGGCAGATGTAAGGACTGCAATTAGCACAATCCTCTTTGGCTGTTAATTGCCTAAAGTTCATCTCACAGGCAGCACAACACGTGCATCCAGAGGAAGCCCAGGGCTCAGGGACATTCCCCTCTTTAGCACTGAATTTCTGCAGCTCAGAGCAGCCCTTTGCCAGCCTCAGGGAGTGACCCCAGCCCAGCCCAGGGCTCAGGAACATCATCCTGCAGTAGCTGTGCCATGGCCTGCAGAATCTTACAGGCTCCAGATGGTTTTTCTTGCCCATGAAGCAACACCTTTATCCCAGCAGCCATTCCCCCATCTCTTCACTTGCCCAGTTGCACCTCAGTGATGCCAGCACTGAACCAGTGCTAAGGGAGGCAGCTCACTGCAGTTCAAAAGTTTATTTATCAAATATCTGTATTTACAGCTTCCAAAAGGAAGGACAGTCATGCAATAGCTCTACTTGATCCTGAGCTTGAAGAGACTTGGGGCAAAGAAATGTGAGGGATAAAGTGGTTCATGTTGTTTTAGTTGAAATGGGATTTATCTGCCCAGCTTGGCTTAGACACTCAGCAGCCTCAGACAACTCAGGATTTCTTACCTGGAGCTGTGGAACCCACAGAAGGGGATTGCAGGCTCCCATCTCTGTCTGAGAGGCACCTGATGCTTTTATCTGTGTCATCAGACCAGAGCAGCACAACAGCACACAACTCCAGCCTGATTTTAAAAGATAACAGAGTGTAACTTGTGCACCACTTTGTGTTTTCCTAGTTTAATTAAAAATCCTGCTGAGAGAGCCGACTTGAAGCAGCTGATGGTAAGTGAAGGTTTTTAATTTGATCTCAGAGCCCTTTCCCAGGCAGGTTGGCTTCCTCAGCTGGCCCAGGGTGGCTGGTGGCCCATGGGCAGCTCAGCTGGAGGAGGAACAGCTTTTCTGAGCTGGAGATCAAGGGGCTGCAGGTTT
>VZUA01063729.1:0-26275 GCA_013401035.1 Horornis vulcanius | reverse complement strand
AACTTATTTACAACGTGGGGGTTTCTTTTGGACACAAACAGAAAACAATTGTTTCTGGAAGCTCCATTTTGCATTATGAGCAGTTGTGGCTGAAGGAGTAAGTAGTGGAAATGCTGCTGAGTTGCAACACACCCAGGAGAAATGTCCCACGGCTCAGTTTCACTGCATCAGTGGTGCGTGGGCTGGAGGGACATTGGCACAGCACTCTCTGTAGGAGAGCTCTGAAGTAGACAGAGACCACACTTCTAATTAAAAAACAAACCCAAAAAAAGGCAATCCTGTTAAATATGAGGGAGGTGTCACGCTGTTTCATGAGTGGTATTGATGTTCTAGGAGTAATTCTAGCTGCAGGCGTGCACCAGGCAGTGAGAAGCTTGGTCTCCTCTGGTCCTGCAGTCTGGGGACCAGGTTTTTTCACTCTGGAGCATGCTTTGGCCTGCTTGGAGGTGGGGAACAGCACAGGCTAACTACTGTCAGCTGTGGCTGACTGTTCTGAGGGGTGGGAGGTTATAATTCATGGCAACATCTCGACTGGAGCTGGATCAGGGATGTTGTGCTGGAGAGGAATGAAGGCATGGTGATGGGAGATTACTTTTCCTGGGTTTTGATGAAGATGAAACTGAATGCCAGCTCCTGAGTTAGCGTGTGGTTCTATGCTGGGGTAACTCAGTAATAACTAAATTCTCTTTATCCTATGTTGCCTATCTTGGTTTCCTTCCTCCGTTTGTCTTTTCTCTGCATCACTTCTCCTATCTATAAAGAGCAGCTTGAATTTCCATTTCTCCTGCTCTGTTTTTTCTCTCCTCTTTGCCATTTGGGTTTCTATGTATTGGTGGTGATACTCCAGGTAATTGAGCTAGTGCCTGTGGGTAGAGGGGGAGGAGTGAGCTGGTGCCTTTGCAGGATGGGGAGAGGGGATGGATGTCTCTGCTCTGGGACAATGGAAAACTGAGGAGTATTTATCTTGACAGAAATATCTGCTGATGGGTCTGTTTTCCTTCTCCCACAGCAAAGTGTTATTTCCAGCTTTTTGTTCATTTTCTTTGATGGAAGCAAATATGGATTCACCCTAAGAAAATAGGAGATTAACCTTTTGGAGTTGAGGTGTAACACTTTACAAGTGCCTGGCTGAGCATGTCAAGCTTCCTTCTCTTATTTTTTGGCAGCTGCTGTGTGCCAATGTACAGTTTAAAAATTAAAAATCCCAACTCTTCCCACTGGTCTTGATGTGCCTTTGCTCATGAGCTGGTTCCCTTTGTACTCCTGCTCTTTTATTCTGATTTTCCTGAGTGGGACTAATGATGCTCCTCCCTGTGCAGCCTTTCCATTTAGCTTAGCATGATGGTTTAAAAGCTTAGTTTACTAGATAATTGAGTTTTCTGTTCTTAATTATTTCAGGCCTGCAAGTTGCTCTCTTGATAGTTAAGAGAGCAGGAGCAGAACCCTAAAATTTAGTAACCTCCCCAGGCAGTGGTTTTATAGTGAGATCATTAATTTTATTTTTTTTTCCCAGGGGTTAACTTTAACAACATCCTGAACAGTGTTCTTCCCAGTCTTTGGAATGGCTGTGGCATGTGTGCATGTGAGTGTAAAAATCTGTGTGGGGAGTGAGTGACCAAAGTTAACTCCATTGATGACAGTGTTGGCACCTTTGTATGCTAGGAGGAAACTTTTACTCTGTAAAACCTATTTTTCTCTGTAGTGTCTTCTTTTAAAAGATGTGTTTTTATAGGGTGTTAGATTTGCATGAGAATCATTTGGCCAACATTTTAAGACCAGGGGAGGAATCGAGAGTCAGATGGCCTTCTGAAACACAAGATAGAATAGAAAATAAAGGATAATTAAGTGGTAATAAATATCCTATGCAGGACCCATACTGTTGCAACTTAAATCACCTATTGAATGAGGTTGGTTTATAATTTATATCTCTTTAATTAGATTTATAAAGATCAGCATTAAATCTGGGTTCTGGGTCCTAAACAGTTGCATTTCCTTTTCCTCCCCCTAAATGCTGAGCATTAATAGGCACTGACAGATGTACAACCCCCTAATCACAAAATTTAAAAGGTTCTTAATAAAAGAAAATCCACTATATTTAAATGTTGAGTCACTGCTTGTATCTATTTAAAGCATGATGCTGGTTGTAAAACAATTGGAGGAGGAAAATTGACCCAAACCACCATATTTCTTGTGGGTAATATTACCAAACTGGTGAGTTAAGAGGGTGGGAGGAACTCCTCTGATACTTCCAGACTGCAGAAGGCGAAGGTGCCACTGCATGGGGTAGCAGAGCCCCCTCACATGGGGAGGAGGCTGCAGGAATGTAGCATTGAGCAGGGACAGGTTCTTATTTTGGGAATGCCTGGGGTAAATTTGGGGGGAATGTTAATCTGATTTAAGTTGCCATTGGATCTGGGTGGGAAGGCTTGTGTGCACAGCTTGTCTGTATTTATCTGATGACAGGGTTGAAGCTACCCTGATGCTTAAAATCAAAGGAAAATCCTTCAGCCTTGTGAAGGAGTCCACAACTCCCCACAGATGATCTAGAGGGTTTTTATTTTTGACGTTTAATCTACTGAAATTATTTTCACTTCTGCTGTACTAACCACCTATCTGCGGGAATAATTGTACATCAAAGTCAAATGTAGTGGTTTAAATTCACTGCTACCCGGCCGTCAGTAAAAATTCCCTGTCAGGAGGAGGAGAAGCAAGGTGCTACTGAAATTAGTGCAGCTTTAGAGTTTATTTCTGTCAGCTGAGAGCGTATGTGAAATTGCTGGAGCATTTACACTGCTGTTCCCCAAGATGGCATAAATGGCACAGCTCTGATGGTGCCTGGTGTTCCTGCACCCATGGAAGGGGCTGCAGCCAGTGCCTTCTAATCCATGGAAGTTTGGTGTCAGAGGGTCAGGCTGCCTGTGCTTGGCATCTTATCATCTCATTGATCTTGCAAAGATTGGTATGTGAGCATCCAAATGCAATTTAATAAAACGGTTGCAGTAATTTGAGGGACACTTTCTTTCCGAAAATGAGTTTGTCGTGATTTGTAGCAAAAGGAGAAGGTTGTTTGCAAGGGCTGAGACTGGCATTACAAGGTGTAATGACTTGAAACTTTAAGAAAAAGGGGTTATGTAGGTTGGGAGATAAAAACAGTCTTAACAGTAAAGGGCCATTAGGCAGCGGAATGGGCTTTGCTATCTCACAAGCTGGAGTATCGCTGGAGGTGTTTGTGTTAGATAAAATGCTGAGAGGGGGTGGATCGGGCGGCAGAGATACGATTTGATGACTCACAGGACCTTTTCCCGTGCATTTTTTTGGAGTCAGAAGCGTGTGGCACCCTAATTCGTTTATTGCTCGTGTCTGGTCCGTGGGCTTGCTGAGTGTTCCCAGGCGTTTGTGTCCCTGCATCCTTCACGCTTCCAGAGCGCGCCTGGCTTGCACAGCCCCCGGCCCTTGGGGCTCCTGAGGGGGCTGCAGCTTGAGTGCAGAAGAGGCTCCTTCAAGCAACAGCATGAATAAACCCCAAATACAATTGCAGGTCAAAAGCTTTGTCTCTGTTTCATCTGTGTCTGCTGGGGCTGGGGGTGAGCGGGGAGTGGTTAGGGGCTCCTGGGGGACTGGTATTGAAACCTCCCATCCTTCCTGCTCCTGGGGGACTTGGAGGTGTTTGAGCCAGCTCACCATCTGGGAAAGCCATACACAGAAAAGAGCTGGCAGATGGGAGTCAGGCCCCCATTCCCCATCCCTCTGTAGCAGCACTGTGCCAAGAAGGACCTTGTCCCTGGTACCTTCCAAGAGCCTGCCCTGCCTGTGTTATCCTGTTGTGTTTATCACGATGTTTCTTACTGTGTTAGTTGGCTGTCTCTGTAAAACATTTTAAGCTGAGTTAATTCCCAGGCTTTTTCCTCCTCCTCTGTGATTGCTCTGATACAGCATGTGTCTGTCTTTTTACTGCACAAAAATGAAGATCCATTTAAGGGGAGAAGTTGGCTTAATTGCTAAAAAGAAGGATGGGATGTGAGTAGATGACCTTGCTGCTTCCTATCCTTGGCTTTAACTTGCGGAGACCTCTTAATTGCCAACTCTCAGATTTTCTATATTGGTATTTCCATTAATCATGGAAGGATTTTTATTTTATAATTTGAAATGTGTCCTAATATAATAAATGTAGGAGGAAATAAGCTTTGTATTAAAAAGTAATTTATGGGCATATTGTAGTGCTAAAGAGACCATGCTAAGTCTTTTTGTGGTGTAAATTGAGTTGGGTTTGACTTTAAAAAAACCTCTTTAACTTGCTGTTATATAACTGCTTCTCTCATTAACGCAGTATCTTGCTGTTATGTGGTTTTATGGTCCTTTTTATTTTTTCAATGCATGAAATACCTGTCGCTGTGCTCCTCTGGAGTGGGTGAGTTCACAAACTGCTGAGGCTCGAGCTTTAGATGATGGTGGTGCTGGCTCTGTGTCAGAGAGCTTGAGGAAGGGGCTTGTGTTGGGCAATCCTGCTTGGCAGAAGGGGAAACTGAGGCAGCAGGGAGCAATGGAGCCAGGATGGGGATGTGGACCCCTCTCTTCCCCTTTGCATGAGATTTTTTTGCAGCAACAGCAGGGCTTGCACTGGTTAAATCTCCTTTCCTCACATGCAATGCATGCTGTAGATGAAGTGTTTCATGTTCCTTTTCCCATGCTGTGCCAGGGGAAGGGATAGGGCTGGAGGGAGGAGGATTTCTGCTGTCGCTGCTCCTGAGCCCTGACAGCTGGTTTTCCCTTGGCACTGTGCACGACTCTTCTTCAGGAGGCACACGATTGAACTGACATTAATATTAATCCTGTTCTTCTAGACTAGGCTTGCAAAAGTGACTTTTGACACTTTATAGTAATTAGGGAGAGAGTGGATGTGGTAAAAGGCTCTTGTGAAGGAGAGAAGACAGGAACCTGAAAGGATGCATAATCCTTCCAGAGCAAAGATGTAAATTACCAAAGTAGCTTTTATGGGGGAAAAAACCACTCTGTAACAAGCAGGAAGGCAGTGTGAGGGCTGAGAGGTATGAGGAGCCTTCACTCACTCTGTCACGGCTCTTGGTCACTGGCCTGGGGACTGCTTCCTAATCCCAAGTCTTGGCAGAGCTGAGCCTAGCAGGGAACTTCTTTTGCTTTGGGCAAGATGCAGTTTGGGTGGAAGACAATGAAATGTGGGTGCTGGCTGTTCTTTTACCCTGGATAGCCATTTTTTAATGGAGCTGTANAGTTTGGGTGGAAGACAATGAAATGTGGGTGCTGGCTGTTCTTTTACCCTGGATAGCCATTTTTTAATGGAGCTGTAGTTTGCTGTTTGAGTTTCTAAGAGCAGCATCAGATTAGATGTGTTTTGCATGAGGAGAGCTATTTGCTTTGATACAAGCTTGTTGCTCTGCTTCTGTGTTTGGGGCCTCAGCTTGCTCTTAAAAGTTGATGGAAGATGAGACCTTTTTTTTTTGCTGCTACTTTCAGCTCTTCTGTTTCGTCTTCTCTTGTCTGAGCCTAGAAAGATTTCTATTTTCTTCCCCAGAATTAATTTATTCTTAGATGACAACACTTTTCTTAAAGTTGTCTACGTTCTCCATGAATAGATGCTTTGGGTATGCCAAAAAACAAGTTTAGCTGGGCAGTGCTGCAGATGCCAGAGCAAGTGGTGTCCCTTTGGCCTTTGTCTCCTGGCTTTTGTCCTCTCCTGGTGAATGAGTCAAGGTGCTGCTGAAGAGGCTCTGGCCTTGTGCAGTGCTCAGAGCATCCCTCAGCATCTGTCCCTCTGCAGCAGGACATCCTCCAGTGCAGCAATGGGCCTTGTGCTTTGCCTCTTGCAATGGAGGAAGGATGGGATGGGGACATTGGGTGTACAATTTAAAAGTCAGCTCTAAAAAGCCAAGTAAATCATTAAATTTGTGTCCTTCTGCAATTACTGTTGTTGCTGGGGATACAAAAGGGTAGAAATTGCAGGCAAATAGCACTGTTATGTTCCAAATTACTTTTAAGTCTTTGTGCAAATAACAAGCATACCCTCCTTGATGTACTACATACATTGCTCTATTCACTGTAAATCCACAGCCTCAAATCCTGACTCCATTTTCCACCTCCCAATCCATCTTTCCTGCCTGCCTGTGACTCCTCACTGGGGACAGCAGGGCGAGGCTCAGGATCGCTCTGCTCAGCACCAGCATGTCAGTGTGTGGGAGCTGAAGCAAGCACTGTGCTGGCAGGCAAGCACAGCTCTTGGGGGACACTGCTCAGCAATCCAGGCTCTGTTTTATCTGTCCTTTCCTTTGGCCAAGCTGCTTGCTCAGGACAAATTCCAGAAATGCCATCCATTTGCCCAAAGAGTAATTGCGGCCATACTGATGCTCGGAGTTGGTTTCCTCTCCTAATCCCACCTCCTAATGTGAATTGTCTGCTTTTCCTGTGCCTCTCCAGGGACTGATCTGCAGGTATGTATCCCAAAGGGCTCCACGTGCTGCACGAGGAAGATGGAGGAGAAGTACCAGGCGACTGCCCGGCTGAACATGGAGCAGCTGCTGCAGTCTGCCAGCATGGAGCTGAAATTCCTCGTCATCCAGAACGCTGCTGTCTTCCAAGGTGAGTGCTGGGGGTGCTCCAGACACCTGCAGGAGCAGGCAGCATTTCTGCTGCTCTTCCTCAGCGCTGGGCAATTGGAACTGCAAGTGGTCAGAAGCTTTCTGTTCACTTGTTTTCATATGTTTGTAGGTTTTTATATATGCTTATGATTAGTAATATACCTGGTTTGCTCTGTGGCTGCTCTGCAGGGCTTATCTTAAATATTCCTGCAGCTGTAAGAAACGGAAATTTAAAGGCTAAACTTCTTGAGGTGCAAATTAAAAACAGAAAAACGAAAAAACAAAAAAAAAAAACCTTTCCAAGAATTAAAATATCTTTGCAAGTATTGTCTTGTCTGACTCTGTCAGTCCCAAAATATGGGTTGCAGTGCGGTGATCTGGTTGTCACTTCAGTGTAATGCTTGGTAAGATCTGCCTCAACTATATTGTGTATTCTTATTGTTATCCACTGCACAATAAAGTTGGATATTCTGTGGGAAAGGTGGCAGTAGCTGCTGGTTCCCAAACGTGGTCCCTGGTGCCCCATGGGATATTCGAGTGCTTGGTGACTGCTGTCTGGGGCAGCTCTCCTTCTAATGATATGATGATGGGTTTGTTTGTTTGCTTGTTTTTTATTTGCAAAATGGATCTTCAAATATTTTTTTTAGTGTGGATATCCACTAGTTTGTGCCACTTAAATCTGCAATCATTTTTTAGGGCCTTATGGTTAATGTGCAGTGAAATGATTGCTTATTTGTTGAGTGCTGTCCTATTGAGGTTTCATCATTCTGTATTAATGGTTTTTTTGCCTGTATTTAAAAAAGAAGTCATGGGCAACCAAGCGTTTTTTCCCTCATGATGATATTTTTGCCGAATAATTGATTTATTTTTGTTTATGCCTCACTAATAGCAAGACTCAAGGCCTGCTGAAGCCTGTGAGATCAGGGCAGAGCTCTGTTCTGGGCCACAACTGACTGATGAAGTCTAATATGTTTTTTTTTTTTCTCAGTGTAAGATCAAATTAATTGCTGAGGAGATAGCAGCACATTTTTCCCCCCAGTAATTCTTAATGCAGTTACCATTAAGTTCCAATTCTAATAGCCAGAATGGAGTAAAACTAATGAGAGATTGGTTTCCTAGGCATTGGAAAAGTGGGCCAGTTTCAGAAATGGTGAATAACCTGGGTGGAATACAAAGTGTCTGCCTCCCTCCTTCCCATTTGATAGAAACTGCAACATTAGTTTTTATTGTGTGTGGGAATGACACCCTGTGGAACTGCAGGTTGTGCACAGCAGTCGGATGCTCTGGCTCTGAACTTTCTGCCACTTTTGGAGAGAATTGAATTCCTTGCTTTGATTTTATTATTTCCCCTTGCCCCCACAACTTTTAAAAACTGTCATTTCCACCCTGGCCCAGAGACCCGTGCAGGGGTTTTGAAGCTGAAGTTATTTTGAGAAGCCCTGGTATGTGGAATTGCCATTTGTGGTGGTGGGGAAGAAAAGCATTTAATTTAACAGTTTCTGACCATTTCATTATAAAGAAAGCTCTAAAGTGACTAAAAATCCTTTGCAGTCCCATTTCAGAGGAGGAATTCCTAGCTTGAACCATTGAGGAGCTCACTTCAATTATCTTGTATTAAGTGTGTTGGACTTTGAAGGACGATTTGTTAGACTTTGAACAGCATTTACTTTTGTTATCTTTAAAATTAGTCTGAAAGTTTGTAGAAGAACACGTTTTAAAATAGGTTGATCTTTTGATTTCTGCTTGCTTAAAAGTAGTTTGATGGCTGCAATGCCAGAGGCTGTTCCAGCTATGGAAATTGTGCAGGGTGCCCCTGGCAGGGCTGTGCCTGGGGCTGTGCAGGGTACTCAGCTATTGGGGGGATGCTGAAGTGGTCAGGGAGGAGCTCATGACCACAATTGGAGCCCTAGTGGCACCTGAACATCTCCTGCAGGTCCTGGGGACAGATTCCCTGTGGCTGTGGGAACTGGGAGTGCAGGGATGGAGTAGCTGGAAGCAGTGCCAGCTCTGAGATGCCCTCTGGCAGGGAAGAGGGCTCCCAATGTGTCTTGCTTTGGGTCAGATCCCCAGTCTGGGGACCCAGTGCAGAGGATGGATAATTGCACCTCTCTCCAGAGGGGAGAAATGTGTTGGTATGGAAACACAGCTCAACCACTCATATTAAAAACACAAATGTGAAATCCTTCAGAGTTAATTTTAATATTTTTACCCTGGCATCTAAAGGGACTGCTAGTCTGACAAGCAGGATCTCACCCAGATGTTATTATTTTGCACCAAATTTAATTTCTTCCTGCTGAAGCTAGAGCACCATCTCTGCTGATAAAGATCAAGGGAAATTGTCTGGCATTTACAGGAAATCTCATCCAGGCCTATCTGTTACAATGTTCACTTAGCAAAGTTTATTAGATTATTAGTTTTAGACCCTTGGGCTTTTTCTTTATTGCAGTTAAGAAGGAAAAATCCCAACCAAAAAAATCCTCCCTTCACTAAATTTAAATGGTACAATTAGCTCCTGGTCTTATCTTGCAGACATTTTTTAAAATTATGAAGATGATTTAAGTAGTGATTTAATCTTTTGGAAACTTGCTGTGTTTGACAGTGTTAAAATGGATTGTGGCTGCCTCAACTGCAGTTAAATCTTATTCCAGGATTTTTTGTGAGCAGTTTTTTTTGCTTTCCCTTGATGTATCCATGCTGGTATCTGCCTGTGCGGGCACCTCTTGGTTGGGGTTCTCAGCTCTGAAGCTGGGATAAACCTCAGAACTGATGAAGTGTCCTTTGTTACATGACATTTAGTATTGCAAAATATTCTCATCCAAACTAACCAGTACTTACCTGGTAAGTGCAACTCAGCTGCTAGAGAAAATGCTGAGAACCTTGCCTATGGTTTGCTTTCTCCCCTCTTTTTCTTCTGATATTAGATCTTTGCTTTTTTCAGTGGGGAATTTCTGGCCCTGCCACCATAGAGTCTTTTCCTGTTGAAACAATGGCAACAAAACAATCCCTCAATAAATTCTGCTGATTTCCTAAATACTAAATCTGAATAGCTCAACTTTGTGCAAGGTAAACTTAAGCAGGAAAATACAGTGTGGCTCTTCTTTATCTCTCCTTCTCCTCACTAAAGAACTCTGTTCCCTAGGTTGCCTTGTGTGTATGTTTATCAGCCTGATTCCTCCTGCTTCCCAAGCTTGGGAATTTGCTTTTGAATGGTCACTTAATTTCTTGCCCTGCTTATTGGCCATATTGCTCTGTGAATAATAGAGAATTAAAGCTTTAGCCACTGCTCACTTGCAGCTCTTGTGGTATGTTCCTGCCAGTTCTGTGTTCAAGGGAAAAAGCACTTTAAAAAGTGGAAAGATGGTGACACAATTAAGCACAGAAGAACCTTTGAAAGGAGGGAAGCATCTGCACCCATTCCTTGTCAGATTTCCTGGTAATCTCCCCCTTCCATCAAGTGAGAAGAACAGGAATAGAAGAGCTGACTGTGAGGAGCTGCTTCTGCACAGTGAACTCCTGGGGAGAGCTGCTTTCAGTATTTTAAATGATTGCTCAAATAAGTGAACAGCAGGATTTTGTGCTGCCTCTCTGCAGCTTCTTCTGTTGATGCCAGTCCCATCCTGGAGGGACTTTTCCACGTGGTGCAAACATGGAGCTGTTGGAGTGTGTCAGTGCCTCTGCTCTGCAATCTCCTGGCAGTGGCGTAAATCGTGAGGTGCACCATGTGGATGCTCCTGACCCTGAACCAAACTGCCTCAATGCTTCTGTGGGTGCAGAATTTCCTTCTATTCACTTCCCAGGTAGCTCCTCTGGGGCTGCACTGCTGCTGGAGCTTTGGGAATGTGGTGTATGGTGGGAAGGTTAGGAGTGCAGTAACCCAAACTGAAAAATTGACTGGGATGCTGCAGTTGAGGCCCCCTTGGTGAGGGTCTGGAGGGGTAAATAAAGACCTGGAGGGATAAATGAGGACCTGATCTGTTCCCTGAAAGGCATCTTCCCTTCTGCAGGTGGCAGCTGGAAAATAACAAAAGGTCTGTCAGGGGAAACTTGTAGGGGCTACAGAGATTTGAGAAGCTTTTGGGATGTGTGTTTCACAGTGGTTTCTAGGAAGACCATAATGAATCAACACCAACAAACCTACCTGTACATGTTTATTTTCTTTTTCATATGAATTCTGTTCCTTGTTTCCTCTGGATAGGGTCCTTGGTGGTTTTGGCAGAGCAGGAAGATGTAGCTTCTTCTCCCCTTGTGTGCTGTGGTAGGATAAAGGCAGAGCTGTAACTCTTAGTCCTACCAGGCAGCTCTGAAGGCTATAAATTCTCCATTAGGCATAAATGCAGCCATTTTGGTTATTTATAGTTATTTACACTATCCATTCATATCTGTCAGGAATGAAGGCAGTTTTGACATTGCAAGCTTCTATCAGGTTATCTTTAATCAGTTTAGAGGCACCTAAGCCACAAATATATCAAATAGCCAATCCTAATGTTGGAGTCCTCTAAAGTATGACTGAATTATTTATTTTGTTATGATGAAAATGTCTGGGCTTTATTGGGTTTTCTTTGAAGAACTTGATTCTTCTTGAAGTCTAGAAGATAAAAGATTAGCGATTGTCTCTCCAAGTTTCTTATTCCAAATCCTTCAAGGCTTTTCATTTTTCACGAGCCTCTGTTACTACTTTAGAGTCAAGGTGAGGGAGCTGAGATTTCTTTTATTCTGTTAGAGAGGTTTAAGTATATAAAGAATTTTATCTTTGCTAATTATGCCTTGCACAGGTAAGTCCTACATGTAGCAATTATGTGAGAAGAGATGGGCTGTGTGGGGAAGCTTTTGCATGTTAATCACCAAGGCAGGTCCATTGATACCAGCACTGCCCAGCAGAGCTCATCTCTTATCATTTGGAATAGTTTAATACTACAGTGTCTTTAAGCCAATTAAGTTTTGATAATTGAGGAAGGTCTTTCAGTTGTTGGCAGGAGGAAGAGCCTTGGGTGGACTTTAGCACTTCATTGTTCTGCAGATTGCTCCCCTTAGTGTGTGTGGGGAGAGAGGAGGTGATATGGGGCTAGTGGGAGAAGTCTTTAGCTTGGAAAATTAATAACTGTTTCTGAATGTGGAGGTGAGAAGTGCTGGGACTCAGGAGGACTTGGAGTTGAACCAGCCCTCCAGAGGGGAGATGTGACCAACAGGTTACAGCTGTGTTGTGTGGGTGGGCCTGGCTGTCTAACCCGTGTGTAGAGCTGCACAGCTTTTCTAAACAGGAGGAAAGTGATTACAATTAACTGAATAAATGTATGAAATGATGCTTAGCAGGACTTGAAAGTGTCCTGAGTGGAGTGGTCACTTTAGTAGCTTCAGGTGAAAAGTGCTTGTGAAAATGTCAACTCCTGCTTGTGGGCATGTAAAATACTAAGCTGACATTTTAGAGTGGACTCAAAGAATGAATCCATTTCTTGGAAGAGAATATTAAAACTCTTATTAGACTTTACAAGTAAATAAGGTCAAGAAACAGATCTCTGTATCATCTTACTGTTCTTCTCCTTAATTAGTCCTCTGCTAACTGGAGTCTTGCTGCATCCTTCTGTGATGCACCTATCTACACAAGATAGAAGGTGGCCCTTCTCTACAAAAACTTTTTAATTTGTTGTTGCTTTAATATTTTCTTTTTTTAATAACTTGAATTTAAAATAGGAATTGTCTCCCTAGGTCAATTCAGGCTGGTGTTCTGCCTTTGGTGGGGCTTCCTGCCAGATATTTTGGATGCACAAAGTTTGTAATGGAAAACTGTGGTGATACATTTACCAGGTCGAAAACGACGTTCTAAACCAATGATTATGGGTAGGTGGAAATAATGTCTGCATAATGAGAGATCTCTGGTTGTCAGAATTGGTCTAGGGAGGTAATGTTTCCTTTCAAATAACCAGAACTTATTGTTCATAAATCACAGTTAATCTGTTTATTACACCAGCACACGAAGCTGGAAGTCTGGAGTGTGCCATAATGCTTAGCTTTAGGAGCAGAGCTGTAATAGTAGCAGCAATTTCAAATTATTTGAAATTGGGGGATCAGCAAAATGCAGGAGTTTGTGGAGGCTCTGGGCATTAAAAATGACTGCTGAGGATTGATGAGTTTCTTTAACAAATTGTAAAATCCATCATGCAGGAGTTAGGGCATGAAACTGCCCTCCTGAGCCACATAAACCATGGCTTTGGAAGAATTGCATGACAGTACATGCTACTGGGAAGGGATATTTTGAAAGATGTTTGGTTTTGCTTTTGTTTCTTCCTCTCACTGCCTGAAGTTTTGCTGCTAGCACAGCACTGGCATGCAGCTCACCAGGCTCTGGAGGGGTTGCTGGGTGGGTCTTCCCTCAGAGGAGCCTCTCAGAGCATCTCACAATGCTGAGCCTGAGTTGTGGGGCTCCCCTCCTGCCTGGGCTCCCTCTCTCCTGCCTCAGCCCTTACCAGAGTGGTCCCATTTCCCACAATTTCCCAAAATCCTGGTGCATCTTAGACAGCCTTGCTCATAGTTGGAGAGCTTGGCATGTGTCTCTGGGGTGTCTCCTTGCAGGAGGGATCTCGTTGGCTTTTGCTGCTGTTTCCCTGCATTCTGCCCCCTTGAGCTCTGCAATACATCCCCACACCAATGGCCTCTTGTGCTCCCACCAGCATTTCCAAGCATCTGCTGGAAGGTTCTGCATTGTGCCCTTGGCAGAGAGTTAGCAGCAGCCCTCTGGCAGGTCCACAGAGGAGTAAAATGTGTAGTAGGAGATATCCCTGGCCCCCCAGTCCTTGCTTTTGGGGCCTTCATGGCTTGGGGGGTGCAGCAGTGGGGAGCTGTGTGTGGTTGAGATCCCTCCCAGCATCCTGCCTCTGTTTCTGCCCTGCAATTAAGCACTGCTGACGTCCTTCCCCTCATCAGTGAAATGAGGCTTGGAGGTTAATAAGGGGCTTTTTGTAACTGGCTGCGTGCTGCTTCAGCAGTTTTTAAGCACTGTACTTGGTGTCTGGGCTTAGGGACCCCCAGTTCAAAGTGTGTGGAGGAACTCCTGGGTGCTTGTGCCTTCTGCTGCCCTGCCAGCTCTGATGCTGCTTTTCTGCTGTGGAAGGGGATGGTGCTTTCCTGCTTCTGAGGGGTGCGGGAGGAGCTGACTGTCTGCACCCTGGGGCTGCTCTCTGGAATTAGTGCTGCAGCTCCATAGGATCCTTTTGGATGCAGAGGTGCCTGGGCTGGGGGTCTGTAGGAGGATCACAGCCTTGCTGGGGTGCCTGTGGCATTTCCTGCAGCTTCTCCACGTCTGTGGTGCTGCTGCCTCTGTCCCATCTGCTCTGAACCATGCTGGTAGAACACAATGCTCTGCCTGCATTCTGAGCATGAGCTGTGAGACAGCCAGGGAGCCACGGCTCCCTCTTCCTTCAAGTCTCCTGCTTCCACAAGTGGGCTGTTTTCTGTAATTACCTTTTGAGCTCCAAGTTATCATCTTTTGATAGTTCAAGTACTAACGTTCTCTAAATGCCTCCCAATGCTATAAAGCAGTCAAATGACATCTCTTTAGCTTGCAGTAAGGTGATATAAATGTCATGTTACCCTTGAATGTGGTATTTATAGAAGTGCTTGGTGCTGTTGAATATTTGTGTTTTATCCTTTGTAGTTCCAGTACAGAAATGGGCACAGCAGCATCTTCCATCACTTGTCCTGAAAGGATATATAGAGGGATTCTCATCCTGCAAAGTGCTTAAAATGCAAACAAGAGCTAGTTTGCATTTGCTGGGAGGAAAGGGGGAACGAGGCTAGCACCCAGCAATAAAGACAGGGGCTGTCTCTGTAACAAAAACATTTTGCTAGATTGTCATCTGCTTCACTTTTAAAGCAGCAGTAAGATATAGCAATAAAATGGCCAATGGTGCATTTCATCTGAGGGAAATGAACTCTTGCTGAACCAATTAAACTGTCAATACACTGTGGTTTCACATTCCCCTGAGCAGACTGGGTCACCTCAGGTGTGTTACTCACTCTGACTTCACCACTGATGTGAAATCAATTTTAGCAATTTATAATCTTTCATTCTAGTGTGAAAGTATATTAATCTGTGAAAAACTCAGACAGTGAGGACAAATGACAGCTTTCCTCACGAGTGTGAATGGCTGGCAGTGCCTCTTGGATTACCTGGTGCATGGAACCAGTGTAACTTTTGGACACTCTGGAGGCACTGACAATCCAGTTCTCAAGCATGGGGCTTTATCCTTAAAATGTTCAAAAAATCGTAGCAGCTCCATGTTCAAAGTTTTCACTACTCATGTGAAATTGAGTAGTTTGAGATTAGCTTTATTCCCTCAGCCCAGAAGAGGCAGAGCTCTCCACATTGCTTTTGGTATCAAAGAAGTGCTCGTGGACAGATTTGTGGTATTACTGCTCACTAGAAAGTAAAGCAGATACTGCCAGTAAATCTGGCTTGGATGATGGAGAGACACTGAGGGATGTGGGATCTTCTGTGTTTGTTTCTGTGACAGCAGTGTCTGAAGGTTTGAGTTCAGGTTTTTATCCTGCAGCTGTGAAGGGGATGCAGGCTGGGATCTGTCAGGCTAGGACTACCTGGAAAAACCTCTTCCATCCAGGTACTCTGGGATGCAGGAGCTGGTGCTCTGTCTACTGCCCTTGGAGTGCAAGTGTCATAGGAATCATGGAATCATTTAGTTTGGAAAAGACCTTTAAATTCATTGAGTCCAACCCTTAACCCAGCACTGCCAAGCCCACCAGTAAACCCTGTCCCCAAGTGCCACATCCACGTGGTTTTTTGCACACTTCCAGAGAGTGTTAGATTGAATCTGTGACTGCTGTGGTGTGCACAATGGCTGGGTTTATTTAGGTGTTTTTGATGGGTGCTGGATTGTGTCCTGTGTCACACTGGTTGATCAGAGAAGGACATCTGGGTTTGCATGTGGCAGCCAGGGATGCACAGGAGATGAGTGAAAATTCTAATGTGTGAAAATAAGGCCATGTCCATGAAGTATTTCATTTAGGAATTAATGCATTGTCTATGACAGATTAAATGTAGGAAGCACTGCATGTTTAATCTGCTGCTATTAAAAAAATCCCCAAATTTTAATTGGAAAAAAATCATCTGAATGTGTGCTTGGGACAAAGAAAAAAAATCACAAACCTGTTGATTAGCAAGTGAATATTAAAAAACCCTAACCATCTGAGAGAAGACAAAACAAAGAACAGTGTAGATCAATTGCAAATGAATTCTTTTGCTGATTAGCTCTTCCCAATTTTGTCATCTTCAAGTCAAAAAACCTATGGCTGAGTGCCATGGAGAAGCAATTTTAAAAGCAGTAGAGAACAGTAAGCTGCCTCTAGGATTATAGCTCACAACTTTGGAATTCACTCCTTATGAAGAAAATTGGTGAGTAACTGCAGTAATGCAGTGTATTTGTATTGGTCAAATTCCTATTATGATCACAGTGAAAAATGATGTTCCTACTTCTAGGGAAAGGAAATTAAATAGGCCTAGTAATCCATGTAAGGAGATTGGTTTACATTAAAAGGAGGAAAGATTAATCAGATCAATGCATACTCTCTAATCTATCTAATTAAAAAAATAAAATCAAATTGCTACTGAATTATAGGAAATATATTGAAATGACACAAATTATTTTACTGCCTTTTAATTATCAAATTATTTCAATCTGCTTGAGTCTGCCATGTAAGTGGGCTATCAACTGTTCTTAAATATTGACTCATAAATTCAAAATAGTTCTTTAAATGGAAGAAGATAGCATCCCTGGTCATTCAGCTGAGAATGCCAGCCCAGATCATGACAGGGTCATTTGTACTGGGGAAATCTGTGCTGCTTGATTTAGGTGCACAGCTTCCCTCTGGACGAGGCTTTTAAGGTTGTTATTTATGCTGTCATTTGTCAGGGGAGCACTTGGTCTCCAATGTCCAGCTGCAAAGCCAAGATCCACTTTCTTATGAGACCTGTGGGAATGATTATGTACTTAGTGAGAGCTGGATGGAGGCCTCTGAGATGGCCTGAGAAGGATTTTCACATGTGATGTGCCCCCTCCTCCGTGGGGCTGTGGTGAACAGCTGGTGGGTACTCCTGCAGCTAAGCCTCCTCTTGTGCAGATAAGACATAAAAAATAAAAATAAAAAAACGTGTTGTCTAAAGAGAAAAATGACAAGAAGAGTGCTGAATGTCTTGCACAGCATTTCTGCTTCCAGCAAACGCTTCAGTCATGAGTATTTGGCCTCTGCTGTTAATATGTCAGTAAGACACATGGAAAACTTGGACTTTTTTTTTGGCTGAGGAAATACTGGAGCCCATCAGTGGATAGTGATCTTCTGCTCAGCTTCTTGTGGAGGGCAGGGTGATGGCTGGTGACCTTCTCTGTCTTTGCAGAAGAGCTGTGTGTGCTGCTTGGAGGGAGGATGGTGTTTGACCATCAGGCTGGGCCCTACCAAAGCACTGCCATGGACACACAGGAGCAGCAGGTGTGAGACTGACCTGTGGCTGTCCCAGCTCAAGCAGAGAGCTGGTTTTGGGGGAGATCAGGGAGAGAGGTGGTTACTCTTGCCTGTGATCTGCCAGGAGGATGGTGTGTGTGCCTGGTGAGCTGGGCCCTGGAGTTTAGCCTCTGAGGAAATGAGGGACAGCAGGAGGAGGATGCCAAGCCTCTGGGCTGGGGGTGTGTGCTGAGGGATGCACTGAACACTGGTAGGCTCTGCAGGTGCCTGTGGGAACAGCCCAGCACCTCCTGGCTTGCTGTAGGTTCACATCTGCCCAGCTGTGCTGAGTTCCTCTGGCATCTCCCCTGGGGATGGGACCCAATGTAGCCCTGGTTTCGTGTCTGAGATGTTTTGGTTTTCTGAAATTCTTCTCCCAGAGAATTTTCTGTATACAGGAAAAATGTTTTTGTAAACTGTACCTATGTTTTCTTTCCTTTTCCTAGGAGGGACTTCTTCTTGATGTCCCTCTGGTCTGACCAGTGTTATTGAAGAAGTTTGTCTTTGTTTCACCAATCAAATTGGTTTGTGTAGAATAATATAAAAGGGAAACACATCCCAAAAATAAGAGTCCTTTTCAGCCTTCTAAAGTCAGAGTCTCTGTCGTTGTGGTGTACCCAGGATGGGGCTGAGGTGCTCCTGCCAGCTGGCACAGAGGGGAAACCACACACTGCAGGGACCAGGAGGTCACACTCCTGCTGCAGCACTGGAATGAATGAAGAGAGTGCCTGCATTTAGAGGGGTAGCCTTGAAGAGGGGGAAAGATTGGCATTGAAAAGCAGCACTGTGCTGATGGAGCCTGCACTGTCCTTGAGAATGAGCCTTCTGATTTCTGAAGAAAGACTAAAGGTATGTTTCCATACTGAGCAGCTCTTTGTTTGTTGAGAGATGACACTTGTATGTTGGAATTTGCAGCAGCTTTAAATGTGGAGGTGATAAGCTACTTTTCCCCCTTTCTTGCTTTGTTTATAGGTTGTTTGTTTAGATAATGGTCTGGAAACTATATTAGTAACATTGTACATCACATGTACAGTGAGGAATAAAGATTGCATTTGACATTTGAAAAAATGGCTCATTTTCTAAGGGATGTGATTCAGAATATGCTTCTTGAACTAATGGACAGTATAACACTATTTTTTACTAGGTTGCATAGATTTTTACCTTGAAGATGCTCTGTAAAGTGCTCTGCATCACTATTGTTAAATAAAAGCAAATGTTTCACATCAAATGAGAAGGCAGTGTTGGAGAGAGATTGAAACCCATTTCTTTGTCTAGCTTGTGATGTTTCACTGTGACATAAGCATGAAAAATAATTAGCCTCACTAGTAAGTAAATATTTGGTCCTGAATTGCATCTTGAAGATACAGAGCTGGAAGAAAGTAACCTCTCCAGATGCAGGTTGATCCTCCTTGATTCACCTCACACCAACAGCTAGATCACAAAATTGTGTGCAGGAAACTACATCAGAACAACATTATTGAGGGTGAAAGGTTTATAAAGGTTTTGAACAAACCAGACAATCTCTGCAACCTCAATTTGGTTTCTTGTGCATTGGAATACAGCCTTTAATTATAGCATCATGTGTTTTCCTACAAGCTTCTTCCCTTGTGTAAAGGCACTGAATGAATGTCCCTTAATGAGTTGTTTTCTTTCTTCTTGTTGCTTGATGTCTATTTTTGAATACTTTAAAATGGTACCTAAAGATAGAATTCTTCAAAATTTTCAATTATACGTGAGTACTTTACTTCCATGCTGCTTTGAAATGCTCAACACTGAGCAAAAGCATGTTTCTTTCACAGACAGGAAAACTAGAATTCAGAAGGACCCTAATGAAGACCAAATTTTGTGTTTGCTGCTGTGTAACAATAGATATTCAGGTTCTAGGTCTTGGGTTCAGCTTCTTTGATGAAAGATGGCTTTTACACAACACACCTTTTGTCCTCTGAAACTGGCAAGGCAAAGGGCTGGAGGGGCAGTGTACAGCTTTGAGTATTTCCACTTGGTCTTCAAGTTAATAAAAAGAAGCATTAATGCTCCAGACCCTGGNCAAAAAAAAAAAAATCTCTTATTCTATCTCCCACCTGTCAGGGCAAAAATTATTTGGATCTAAGTCTGTTCTTGCAGATAAAGCAAAAATGCACCAAACCTGACCACACCCCCCAAATTGTGACCAAAAAGTTCATGTTTACATAGACTTAAACAAAATTCTGTCAAAATCTGAGTTAGGTTTCAAAGTCTGGTAAGTGCTTTAGCTAATTAAAGAAAAGGTCAGCAGGATTTCTTACTGTAGGCAAAAAAAGGGAAAGATAAAACTTTCTTCTCTGCCTTGTTCCTAGAAGCAGTTGAACCATTTTGGCTGAAATTAAAATTTGCCTGAGGCAGACAAAAGGCACATGGAGTTTCAGTCCAGATGGCTGGAGCTTGGCAAAATTATAGGTAAGTAGGAAGAGGGTCTAAAGATCAGAAGCATTAGGCAACTGTAATAAACAGGGCTACCAGCTCTTCCTGTAATCAGTTATGATATTTAATCTAAATGTCTCTTGTAGAAAGCTCTTATGCTGTTCTGAAGTGTGATCATTCATTCAGAGATTTGGAAGGGACTCAAAGACGTAGTTAAAGTGAGTTTGCTTGTGGAATGTGAGAGGGATTTTTATTCCCTGGATGTATGATGTTAGGAATGTGTCCCTTCCTCTCAGCTGGATCTGTCTGAGCTGTACCTGCTGTGGCCATGTAGAACTCAGGTGCCTGTGTTGTTGTTTTAGTCATCCTGTAATCAGTCTGTGCAATAAGCAAACAAAACAAACTTTGATCATAAGCAAATCTTTCATTTGAGTTTATTACTTATCTGCTGATGCATTTGTAATGAAAAGTTTTGTTCTGATCCTGTAAATGGATCTGCCTCTTTTTTTCATTTGTGTTCATGATGCTGCAGGAATCAGTGTAAGCAAATTAAGGCATGTGTGGATATTTTTACATTCAATACTATTTTCTAAAACCTTTGGGGCTGACCCAGCAGGGAAACTTAGTTCATGGGCTGAGAAATGATCACCTGTTCAAGGACTTGACTCTAAACACTATGAATGTGCCAGAAAATGTTTAGAATTCCTTAGTGTGCTCACAGGAGAGGAGAAATGGAGGAAGAAAAGAAAGAAAAGATGTGATTTTATCTGTAACAGGAGCTGCAGAGAAGATGCAGTAGCCCAAGTGGAGCCTCATGTCACCCTTTTGTGGAGAAAGCGCTGCTCAATTCTGTCAGTAACTTTGATGCTTGTGGTTCATGGGACAATAAAAAGTGTAAGGACCCCCAGCAGGCTGGAGCAAAGTTTCATTTGGAACAGGTGGTCCAGGGGAGTGTTTGAATCACTCTTAAATCCCCTGAGGGATTTCAGAATCATGTAGATGTGGTGCTTGGGGACATGATTTAGTGGCAGACCTGTCATTGCTGGCTCAGCAATTGGACTTGATCTTAGGAGGGCTTTTCCAGCCTAAATGGTTCTGTAATTCTGTGGTTTTTCAGCAATACCAAAATGTTGAGTTGCTCTGGGTAAAAGACAATCTGCCCTGTTTATACACATTTTGGTATTACTGGCCATCAGCTACAGCAAATGATGAAATTGGGTGGTGGCCTGAGCCCTTGGATCTTTAGGGCTGTAAAACTCCTGTGGAAATGGGTTTGGTGTCTTGCACAGACAGTGCTCGTTGTGTCCCAGCCTTTCTGCTGAGGCTCTCCTGGGGAAGCAGAGATATATCTCCTTTTGTGTTTTTGCAGAGGTCTGAAAGTGACCATAACTCACTGTGATGTATTTGCAGGCTTCAGGAAGGGTGTTTGTGCACATACTGGAGCTGAGGTCACAGTAAAACAGCAGCAACTGAGCTCAGGGGTGAAAGGGGACAGAAATCAGGACTCCCACGTGTTTTGTTCTGAAGATGACCCCCTGCCTTGTCTTGGGCAAGCACTGAGGGAAAGCTTCAGGGATCCCCCTGAGAGACAAGCAGAATTCCCCCAGCACTTTTCTTCATCCTCTCCACAGCCAGATATAATTTTTGGGTTGCCACCTCTGCATGCAGAAGTGTCAAAGAAAGAATTTAAGGCTGATTTAGCACTGAGGATCAAACCTTGCCACTCTGCTCTCCTCTGGGCTTTGCATGCCCCTTCTTCTGAACAGTGTGCAGCTTTTCAGCCTGCTCTCAAGGCAGAGGCATTTGGTTTGGTGCTCCTTATATTGAACTCCTGTTTGCTTTTCTAACCAGCCAGTGTCTGACACTGCTTGGCTCCCTGGCCCCCTCCCACTCCCTGTCAGTGCCCTGTCTTCCTCTCCCGGAGTGAGATGGTTGAGGAGGTCATGCAGTACTAATAGGGAAGCAGATCTCTGATTTTGTTTCTGCTTATGGACTCTGACATTTCTGACATTTTCTGAAGTGTAAAATGTTGCTGAAAAAACAACAACTTGGCTTTTACTGAAAAATTAATTATGTTGGCACTTTGCCCATTGTGGTGGGCTTCTGTCAGAGGACAAAGCCACTGACATCAGGTGGCAAGGGTGAGGTGTGGAAGGACAGCAGGAACATTAGGGAGAGGAAATCTCCATTAAGGTAAAAAGATCTAATTAAGCATGGATTATCAGGAAGCGAAGGAAACTCTTCAGAAGGCATTACCTTCTGTGCACTTATGGTAAAGAGCTAACACACATCCGGGTTTATTTGCTTCATAAATTTGTTTTTTCTCTAATTACAGTTAACAGATTATGACTTTCTCTGCTCTTCTGTGATGTTCTCTGTATCTCTGTTCTCCTCTGTGCAGAGATACACCTCATATAGCAAATCACATACAACTCCTTGTGTGCTGCCCTGGGAAACATGTGGCAGTAAAATGGGGGAAACCAGGTGGGTTTGGTGCATGCATGCACTTCTTAAGAGTTAGAGATCCAGTAAAAAACACAAGAGGAGACAAAATACCAAAGGGCTGAGCTGTTGATCCTTTGTGACCTTTTCAGTGTTGGCTTTCCTTTTGTCCTTGAAAGGAAGGGATCATCAGGGAGCTTCACAGTAAGGCTAAAGAAAGGATAATTCAAGTTCTTGCTGAAATCTGGGATTAGGGGCAGCTTGTCCATGTGAATTGCAATGAGGCAGCATTGGCTTATAAATGCACACACAAGTGTTTCTACCCTATATGGGACAGTGGTGGTGGTGTGTCTGGTCTTGCCTCTCTCTGGGGTTTGCAATCCAGGTGTAAAACAGGTGACAGCAGTTGAGTATGGACAAAAGAGGGGATGTAAAGAAACAGGCATGTATTGATGAGCATGTGAAGAGCTGTGTTCTCAGCATCACAGCAGAAAAAAAAAAGTGGGAAGGAAGAATCTGAATGTATAGAAATAAGTAGCTTTGCCCATTGTTCTGGTAGCTCTTCAGGTGTAGTGGAGCATGGGAGAAAAATTCATCAGACAGTATATTCAAATTTCCATTTTGTTTCTTCAAGTGATCTTCAAGAAGAAATGGAGTTAAAATATGGGCTGATAACATGAACAGAAAAAAGGAATTGTACTCGGAGCTTGCTTGGCCATTAGTATTCTATATTTTTCCCCCTGCTTCTAATGATATGAGGAACACTGGATACACTTAAAAGGACACATGTCATCAAAATAGTATCTGACAACAGTCCCTTCACTGCTTATGATGCTTTTGATTGTTAATGTAGATAAAATGTAAATGATCAGAATATAAAAACTCCCTTTTGTCTTTCTAATGTTTTCATCTGCCTATTAAACAAATTACACGGGAAAGTGAGTAGTCTGTTACTTAGTACAGTGGTGTCACTCAGATACTTTGAAATGCTTAATGGTATAGAATGAAGTGTCCTTGGTTTGGTTATTTTCCTAGTAGTAATGACATTCCAGGCTAAAGTCATATTTGCTCCTTCAAAATGCAGTTGCCTTGTCCTTTTCTAGATAATTCTAGTTTTAATGCATTGGGGTACTGTCTTACAGAGTTTTATCTCAGGATTTTAATAAGGACAAATGGTGGAGGTGTAGGGCTGAATTGGACCTTTTCCAAAACCCTCTGGAGACAGCAGTTCAGAGAGAAAGAGCAGAAGACTTTACTGGAGACTGGAGTCTCTAAAATTGGGAGTTTTGGCACCAACATGAGCAGCTGTGAGGCTGGTGCTTGGTCAGGGATGAGGATAGGCCTGGTCTGGTGTCCCCATGGGCCAGCTGGAGGGGAAGACCCTGTACAGGTGCCTCCAGTGGATGCAGAAGGGGAATAGGCTGGAGCTGTAATTGGGAGCTGT
This sequence comes from Horornis vulcanius, assembly GCA_013401035.1. Taxonomy (NCBI): domain Eukaryota; kingdom Metazoa; phylum Chordata; class Aves; order Passeriformes; family Scotocercidae; genus Horornis; species Horornis vulcanius. The sequence goes on along the minus strand of VZUA01063729.1, from coordinate 2,875 downwards.
TTGTTTCTGTGAGCAGTGTGGTAAACCCTGGTCATCCATCTCCTGTTGCTGCTGTGTCATTGCACCAGGACGTTTTATGGGCATTTGTGGCTGCCCTGGGGCACTGCCCAGGCTGGCTCTGAGGTGGCTTTGTTGCAGGTCACCCAGGACCAGTGGGGAACAGCAGCATACTCAATGGTGAGGAGGCAGTTCTGAGGTTTGCTAGTACAGAAAAGTGCCAGATGCCTCAAACTTGGAGCTACTGACTTAGAAGTCAGTTCCCTGTCTCCCACAAGGCTCTATTTGCTCTTCTTGATGCAGTAATGTTGCACACAGTTCCCTAAAGCATGCACGTTTTCTTTAAGGAAAGAGCAATACCATCTGCTGTTGTGTCATAATCAGGCTTGTGCAGATATAACTAGGAGATGTAAGGTCAGTTCTTCTGCTTTCATTTGGTTCCTTCTTTCAGGAAAACTGAAGAGGTGTCCCTGGGTGCATGGGGCAGCTTTTTTATATTCCCTTTCCATTTCAGTGAGGGTTACAAATACAAATGGAGCGAAGCATTTGCCATCCACCCTCTGCAGACATTAACATTTCACACTTACAAGCCAGAGTCTCCCTTTGAGAGCTGTGCTGGCCTAGATAAACACCAACTGCAAGGATTATCTTCCCTTTGAGGTTTAGGGTGCATGGAGCCTGTGGGATCCTGCTTTGTGCTGACACAAGTTGCAGCTGGTCAGACCAGAGGCTGGCCTTCAGCTGTAGGGATGGGCTGGTCACTGCTTTGCAGGGAGGGGGACTTTGGGCTGGTCTCTTCTTATTTGCTTAGTAGGTCCCAGCTTTTGGGTACTCATCTGAAAGCTAAACAAGCATTTCTCCTTGACAGGTCACCCACCGATAAACACAGCTGATTGCCATGTTGGAAAAAAGCAATTTTTTTATAGTATTCTGCTCTGCAAGTTGTTGTTGTTTTTTTTTTAAGTACTTTTTTGCTTTCCTGTAAAATGAGGTGAACAATTGTTCTGTATTGACAGCTGGCTTGTAAATCAGCCACTCACTTGCCAAGTGAGAGTGTGGAAATTCCTTATAAGCACTTTCAGGTTTTGTGATTGTTTTAATTCCAGAATATTTAGAACCTCTTTGCATTGGTGCAAAGTAAACTAAAACATGGTCTCTAACAGGTGCCAAGACAAGCATGAGAGGAATCTTTCCTCTGAGGGTCTGAGAAAGGGATTTGCAGAGAAACTGCTGCAGCCCCCAGAGAAGGAGCAGCATTGGCTTTTGGAGCTAATTTCATTGTTTAAGGTCAGATTATGTTGATCTAAATTATGCAACTAATTCCATCAACAAGCAAGATTATTTACATAGCAGATGGAATTTAAGTGCTGCTTCTCCTGCATCTCTCCCCAGTTTTGTATTTAGGTTGCACCTGAAAAAATAAATTGGTGTCCATGTTAGGAGTGAGTTTATTATGCTTCCCTTGTTGGAGAGGTGTTGAGCTGGGTATTTCCCTTATGGCAACTTACTTTTTATTGGTGTTTTTATGGCCTTGCTGTTGTTGCCATTCATCTTATTTGACTTCAGAGCTGGTCTTCCAGTTGCTCTGTTTCTTTGATTACAGTGAAATGAAGCAGCTTCTTCTCCACATATAGAACTGCTTTCTTTAGGCCTCCCTCCCCTGCTTGCTCAAGTCCTACCCAGAGTTAATTTTGATGTCTTTGTAAATATTTTCAGTGCATAATGCAGCCTCAGTAGCACTGTGTAGAGAATCTGGGGAAAAAAAATCAGAGCTGGACAGAAAAATGCATGCTAGCTAAAACATTTGTTTCAGAAAAAAACCCCAAATGTCACAGCTTCCATTTTTCATAAGCCCAAGCTGTCACCTTTCAGCTGTCATGAACCAAGGAGGTCTGTGGATGGGTACCTGACTCCTGCCTGGGTACTTGACTCATGAACAGTTTTTCTTGAGGCTGAGCCTTGTGCATGCTTCTTGTTTTCCTTTCTTGCTTTATTGCATGGTACCCTCTAGAAGTGGTGTGAAGGGGACAATACCTCCACAGGCAGTAGCACAGCAGTGGTGTCCTTCTGATTGCTCTTTCTTTTGGGGTCCAAAGCAGGTACCAGGAACACTGGTGTGACTTTTAAGGGGGTTTGTGGCTTTGTACAACACCAGCAGCGTGTCAGAGGTGCGCGTGTGGGAAAAACTGGCTGTCAAAGAGGAGGCCTGAAGAGGGATGGGACAGGACTTGTTCATTTGTTGTGGTGCTGCAGCCAGGGGTCTGTTGGCATACACAGGGTCAGCAGCTGCTCTGATGCATGAAAATGGACATGTTCATTCTAAAGCATAATGAACAAATAGCGTTTTGAATTTTTTTTTTCTCCTCTCTAATTTTTTTTAATCACTCTTTCTTCCCTCTTTGCCTCCATGCAGAGCTCACCACTGGTCCTGAAAGGGATTCACTTTTCCCTTCTCTTTTACATTGCTCTGAAATTTGCCTTGCGGCTGCACACCTCTGACTCTCCTCAGCACAAACATTCCTCTCTCTGCTGCAGCTGTTTTGTCTCTTTCTGACAAGACTGGGTCCTTTCTACAACCTGGTGAAATATTAAATGAAGGATTTTGTCAGTTTTAAAGTTTGTCTAAAACTCTGTGCTGTGCTAGAGGTAGAGCTCATGACCAGATCTTCCACAGTCCTCAGAGAAACTTGCATGGGGAGATGAATGGATATAACCAGTGTCCTGATAGGATCTGATCCTTTAGTAAAGCAATTATTACAGTGGGGTAGACTTTTCTATTAGTAGAAATCTGCTTCATCTTCCTTTTTTTGTGTGTGTTCCAGTTAGAACAGTCTGTTTTCTTGGTACCCTCTTCTGTCTTTCCCTGAAAAGGAGAAGG
>VZUA01063724.1:0-12766 GCA_013401035.1 Horornis vulcanius | reverse complement strand
AACAGCTATTTGGTGACACTGACAATATGCTTTGAAAATTACTTTGTTTTAAAGATAAAGTTACTCTCTCAGTTTTCTTTCAGTTAAGGTCCTTTATTTTACCTAAGCATATATGAATGTTTCCCTTCTTAATGAGGAGCAGAGGCTAACCATGGAACTGCCAGGCTGAGCCCCACAAGGAGCACATGCAGTTCATGTCACTGCATTGCAGACCCCACACGAGTGGGGTGAGCTCTTCAGGGCTGGGTACTGGGGCATCTCTGAGCAGGTGCACCACTCCCTTCTGATCTGCTGCACCTGGGGAAAAGGAATAGCTGAAGAAGGCTTCTGAAATAAAATCACTTTAAAATATCCCTACTGCAAAGTCAAGAGGCATAATGCATAGGGTAGGATAAGGTAACCACAGCACCCAGGCTTTTCCTCCAGGCTGCCCATGCCTCCTGATGGGCCATGATGGTTTCTTGGACACCCTCACTCCCCAGCTCACTCCCTGCAGCCCATCACACCAGCACTCTGAAGTGGATGTTCATGGGGTAATGTCTATCCCACACTAGCCACAGGCCCTGGCAAGTAATATCCTGATGCACAGCACATGGAGAAGGCTTGTGGCTCCTGAGGTGCTGAATGCGTGAAACAGCCCTCTGACCTTGAGATCTTCCCCATACTGGGCAGAAGGGGATTGTCCAGCTGACAGCATCCCTGAGGAAGGCAAGGCATGCCCTGTGCCTTTCCACCATGGAATGGAGGCCAACATCCCCTCCCCAAAGCACTTCTTAAACTACTTAACATATATTTGCATTCATATGACAACTAATGTAATTTAGACACCTAGAATCTAACTTATTGCTGTATTCATAAGCCTTAGGAAAAAGCATCACAGAAACTCAGCTGAGTGAGGGCCTCGTAATTTCTTATATGCTTCTCACAGGCAAATGGCCTTTGCCATATTGTGATGTCAAATAGAAGAAGAATGGGAATAAAACTCCTCACTTTATCTTTAAAAATTCAGTCTAATTGGATCTGGCAGGAAAATAATTTACTTTCTATCATATAAAGAACACAGCTACAGGGCAAACATACCTGGATGATTTGTGTGTATAGTCCTCTATCTTCACTTGTCTCAGTTTCTTTTAAAACTTAACCTTCAGGCTGAGTGACCTGGTTAATCCTTATTCTGAGTCCAAGCACAACATTGTCATAATGTTTCTCAGCTTCCCAAGAAGATCTCAACCCAGGTTTAGCCAATTTTTTCCCTCCCAGGAAAACATATGAGAATTCAGTTATTCTAGAACATGAAACATTTCTTTCTGCAAATTTTTAGCCTGTGTTACATTAGCAATTGAACTTCTCCTCAGCAACAAAACCATAATAAATGTTTAGTTTCCATTGCACAAAGGGAAAATCAGAGTACAGTCTGCTTTGCTTCCTTTGCCTATGAACTAATGAACACAGACCATAAATGACTGTCTGCAAGACATAGTTATCTATCCCTGCAAAAGGAATATACACTGCAGGAGAAAATAAGATTGCAAGAAAGAGAGAAGCTGGAGGATTAATAATTACAGGAAAGGAAACTCATTTAGGAGCCTAACATGATCATTACGTAACTGAGCTTTGTTCAAGACCGTTCAGATGATAAAGCAGTATACACTCAGAATCAGCTAATGACTTGCTTGAAATGTGTTACAAGCTAAAGGGTTTTTTAGCATGAGCCTTGACCAAACCTTGATCAAGGTGACTGATATTATTAACTGATTATTTTAAAATGTGGTCTGTACACACAAAGAGCGCTTTCTTTTCCCCAGAAAGGAAAAATGGTCCTTATCTTGCTGAGAAGGTTTGTCTTTAGAGGGCATATCTGAATTTTCCTAAGTTTTGTTCTTTTGGCTGCACTTCTCCTTCAATCCAGCAATGCCAACAGGGGAGACCAACCTGTTTCACTCCTTCAGCAACAGGAGTGAATCTCAGCTAGTCCTGCTTCTAAATCTGCTCTTCCAGAAACAAGCCACCTTTTAAGAGTCAACTAGCCAGAACGGTCAGCTCAGACCTGAACCATAATCCACATTATCTCCCACCCACCTCAGCAATCTAATATTCTCTGTCCCAGGGGTGGATGGATGTCAGGCTGTCCATCTTCTGCTAGATGGCAGCAAAGCCAAAAAACCTGTGGCTTCACGGTTTGTTTTGTCATCAGTGAATGATGCTCATGGTTGTCANTTTTCCTTTTGAACACCCTGGCAAGCAGGGAGCCTTTCAGCCCACACCACTCCCCTCTGTGCCAGCGGACACTCAAATGTGCACCTGTCCCACTTCAGAAACTCTCCCTCCCTCCCTGGTAAAGTACCCTCATCTGCTATTTCATGGTCTGTTTCACCCATTCCAGACACACAGCTCTTTTCCGCCTATCTCCATGTACGCCTCCCTTTGTAATAGAAATTAACCATTTAACCCCTACACAAAAGAAGAGAAGAACATAGGGAAACAGAGACATGATAATAACTGTATGCTTATCAACATGGAAACAATGTTGAACGACTCTTAACAGTTTTTAGCTCCTCTTCATTTCCACGGCAGTGCTATTCCTTTTGGCAAAAAATACCCAAAGATATGTTAACAACCACTTTGGGACTAAGACTAATTTAACTTTAATTGGTAGAAATCTAATGTTCAGCAACTTAAACTATTTTTAGTCAGATTTTATGAGAATGCATTTTTTTTTCAATAGTTCTGATCAAGATTTCTATTGCTTCACTGTGCTAGAGAGATCTGTTACAAATTAAACTACAGTATAAGAAGTGTAGGTATATCAGTTTAGTACACTCATCTGAAAGTTCAGAAAAGACACAACAATGCCAGTGTGTTCCAGGGGTTTGGCATAAAATAAATTTATGAATTTCAAACTTGTTTTATTTTAATGGCATCCCCAGGTCTGGATGCAATTCTGCTGTTTGCCTGTGAAATGAAGTGCTATGGATTAGATGAATGAAGGAATGATTGAAACCAAATCACCCTGTACTTGCTTGGAGTGCCAAATCATGCCAGTGTGTGCAAAGGATTTTCATGTCTAATGTACAAGTTTTGCAAAAAAGATTATAATTTGTTCTTTAATTGCTATAAAAGACTGGGCAGTCATAGACAGAGGATAGCCAGTGATCATGTAGATTTATAATGACATTTAGTAGAAGATAACAGCTATGTGCAAAGACTGATGTGGAAGATCCATTTACCTATGGACACTGTAGCCCCCAACTGGCAGTGGGATGCAGAGGGTAAAATGCCCTCTTGATCTCAAAACTTCAGCATTGTTAAAGTAATAATGGTATTTATTTATATCTTCAAAGCAATTTGCAAGCATTTACTAATGGATCTTCACTACATATCTGTGAGGAAGACATTTTGTAGATGAGCTTATAGACAAAGAGATGCAATGATTTATCCAAGGTCACTACACTCCAATGTTAATGGAGACTAGTACACAGTGTTCATTAGACCACATTCACATTGGGAACAAGGTCATAAATATTTCATTAAAATTACATTGCACACCCTTCTCATCCAGAGTGGAACACTACTGCAGCTGCAACATATGTCCCATACAGAAACAAAATTATCTTGGGTAGGGTCATATCCTCTGCCTCTGGTCAAATACACTGCTCTGTCTCCTTGGTTTATTCCCACAATATTGAATATAAAGAGAAATTATAGTACAGTGCAATTACCTACACACTCTTCCACAACTTTAATTATGTTTAATTAGTACTTTATACATAAAATAAGAGGATTGCTTGAGAAAAATTTCTTTTACAGATCTGCCTAATTTCTCAGTTGCCATAGTTAACTGTGCTAATGCAGTTCTAGCTGAAGGAGTCAGTAAAAACGTTATAATTACATGCCTGCAATTGGAATTCACAGTTGGAACCAGCTCCTTGTTTACAGGGTGATAAATGACTGGGCCAAATTCATAGGGCTTGACACCAAGGACAAATGCAATGCTGACAGCCAAAGAGACAAGCGCTCTTAGCTTGCTGCAAACCACTCCCCACCACTCTGCCCTGCTCCTCAGGAGAGCATCTCCTCAACACCTTCTTAGTCCAAACAATTCCATTCAGAGGTGTTGGTTACCTCAGCTCACAGGGACTGAATGAGGAAGGGAGCTTCATGCGTAGCTCTAGCAGCACATCTGAGCAAACAGGAGCCTTTGGCAGCCCAGCAGAGACAAAAAGGAGCAGGAGCAGCAGCAGCAGCAGCAGCAGCAGCAGCAGCAGCAGCAGCAGGAGCAGCCCTCTTGCACTGCTCCGTCTGTTGGCAAGGCACTGGGACAACGCATCAATGTCACTTATGCCTTTGGTCACCAAGCACAAGTGATGCTTCAGTCCCAGTCCTACTTCCATTCTATCATAGCATCACTTCCATTGCAGCTGTAATCCCTCTACAAAAAGACCAGATAATGAGGAGAAAGCCAGAAACCCTACAAAGTGTGCCATGTCAGAGGACCTCAGTCATGGCTGTCATTCACAGCATCAAAATATTTAATCCTAAAGGTAGGTACAGCACACTGTACCTACAGTGGTAGGAACATTTTACTACAGCTCCAGCTCCTTGGTAATCAGAGCTTGGGAAGCAGTTGAAGGATGACATATGTGAATAACCTGCACCTCTTTTGTGATCTGCATACTTACAGCACTTCTCAGCTTTTAATTTCCCTTGTTCAGGATCTCCACCTCAGTTTTGTCTTTGAAACCTACCACTGATACAGGTATCTCATTGACTCTGTATTGTTAATTCACTCAGCCCTGAAGAACAAGGAGGATGTCTGTCCTATATTATTCATCATTTCACTTTTTGAAAATTTTCCTTTCCTGTCCATAGCGGAAGCTGATTTTGTCTCACTGTTTGTTTTTATCTTGCTTTTGCTGTATGCTAGACTGTATCCTGGTTTCCTCCAATTGTAGTTAAGGTAGACAAAGCCTTAAAGGGATAAATGAGTTTGAACACTGGCAAAATCCTACAGGGATAACTCTGAAACAAAGGAGATGTCTATATGCCTACCTGAAACATCTGTAAACCATAAGGTAGTTAGAGTAAACCTTCCTTCTTTTTGCTTCCCAAACTGTTCCAAACTGTTAACTTTTTGGTGTTTGTTCAACTACGTCAGAAATAAAACAGAATATTTATGCCAAAAATGCATGAATTTTTTGTTCCAGACAAGAATAATTTTATGTCTTTTCAGAATAAAGCAATATTAGCTCACTTCTCACCAGAACAGACATCCTTTCTTTCCCTTAACTTCTGCATGTTCATGCCTCAGGTGAATGGTTAGTAAAGGGTCAAAGTTGGATCAGTTTATTTATCCAAATAATCCTGTTAAGAACAGCAGGGAATCCAAAGGCTGGTAAGAAAAATAACCCACTTGTTGAAATGTTTGGACCAAGTAAGAGAAAATGAGTCCCATCTGTTTTTTATATATTCTTAAGGCAGAATGAATAACCAATGCAGAAAATAAATTTCTGGTGTGTTTTAAAATCATCATTTAAAACTAAGAGGCCTTTTTCAGACAGTAGGGAAAAAATGGTTTTCTGGAAATAAATACTCTACCAGATTCCTGGGTTTTAACAGTAGGACACAGAGATTCAGTTTAACAGAAACCATTGCTGAGCAGCAGGTTTGCTACACTTGGAAAAATGGACTTCTCTTTTTCTATGCAGCTTTTAAGCACCTGTTCTTATAGATACCACCAAAGTAGTAGACTGTGCCTCCTAAATGTATTTAATTATATTTAATAGCTCTTCATCTCTGACCTTACAAGCTGAGAATGAAGAGAATGCCTGGGAATGAAGCGAGCTGCCAGCCCTAGAGAAGAGAGAGCAATGGGGAGAAGTTACTTCAAAACGGGATCAGCCCCTGCTGTAATTGATTTTTTCCCAGTTTCTGACCAATTCCATAAAATAGAATATTATTTTTTTATATATGCATTTCAAGAAAAAATAATGGGAAAATGCCAGGAGAAGGAAACAATTGCCAAGGCACTTATCTGAACTACTACAGCATTACAGATCCTGTTGTAGTTTACAGCAACTGGGATTAGAAATACCGCAGAGTACCCTCCTGCCATTCTTTTACAGACAAACCTTCTGGGCTCTTCCAAAGCCATTCCTGGCAGATCAGGCCTGTAACACTGATTTCCATGGAGACATATGTTAAGACCCAGGGTTGACAGGCAAGATTCAAAGCCCTTATCACTTTGAATAGGCCTTTGGCACTGTGAACATTTTGGATCAAGAACATTGTCTGGCAGATAAGTAGGGCAGGAGAACCTATTTGTTTTTAAATGTTGAATTACCAAGCTTAAAGCCCCATGAGTCTCCAAAACATTCTCCAGAACCAGCTTGGGCAGCCAGCATTCCAACAGTAGCTTTGTGTTACATCTTCATGGCCTCTTTCTCTCAGCAGTTCATTTGCTGTGCCTTGGGGACTGGAGCAGCCGGCAGTGCACCGAGGCCCCGGAGCCCTGGCCCCTGCCATTTGTGTCAATGATGTGTGGCAGTGCCACACAATGTGTGGGCTTTGTGCAGAGTGGGGGTGCCAAGATGCTGCCTTCCAGGTCCTGCCAGGTGCCCTGGAAACAGCCTGCACCTGATCAGTTTGGGCTTGCTCCTCAGTCTGACCAGACAGGGGCCTGGGCTCCCGGGAGGCTGGTGGACATCGCTCAGACAGTGCCAATGCAGCTTTAGCCCCTCCAAGTAACTTTCTTTGGCATCTCAGGCATAACAAGCAAAATAAATGGAACTAAAGTAAATAATGGAAATTATATGGATATATAAATGGAAAAAAGTAAAAATAAATGGAAAATCCCAGACCTGAGATATTCCTGAAGGCCAGGACATTAGCACACTACTCATTTTATATAAAACCTTCAAGTGGCTTGCAATACATTCCCACAAACCAACACAGACCAAAAACCCCTCACCATGCCTGCTCACTTCCACAGGTGTTTCCTTCCTGCTCACGGGCACATGGGTGTCCTTGGGAAGTAAAACATGTTCTGTGCTTCTTTGGGAAAACAAGACAGCAAGAAAAAGAAAAAATGCTCTTCAAAGTGATATGGAAACACTTGGCTACACACCAGTGGCCATTGTGGCGGTCCCGTGTGCTGGGCCAGCCGTTCTCTGGCCACTGGCAGCTGTGCAGCTGCTCCAGGTTCCTGGTGTTGTATGGCTGAAAGGTTGGAGGCTGCAGCTGGCAGCACCACACAGGCAGCCACTGCAGAAGAGCTCTTCTGAGCCGTGCAACAGTTACATGAGTCTGCACCCCTTACTTCTGCCTAGATGAACTAAGAACTTCTATTTCTTTTATATAATATACATCCTCCAGATGATTTCCAGTGAAGAGGAGCCCAGTCTGTCTGTATCCAGGCTTACACAGCCATCTGAGTCATCCCTGATTAATCCAATACCTTGAGTCTCTAGGGGAAAATTTGGGTACCTCACAAATGTGTGGAAAGCTTCAGGAGTGTAACCCTGGAAAATGAGGTAAATACAATCTGCTTAAAGGCAAAAAATGTGTTAATTCAATTAAGTGTTTGGGATTTTCCTTCCACTTTTTTAAAATTTCCCTTTTCGTTTACACAAATGGATCACATGTCCAATAGATGCACAATGAAAGGAAGAAGGATTTCCTACATTTAGAGATACTTTTATACAGACATTGAGTGTACACTTTGAAACAAGGAAAGAAGGAAACTAACACTCAGCATGTGCTTGCAACTTCAAATAAGTGGGTAGGTGCATGAAACAAAAGCTAAATCTGTATTTGGACATCTGAACAGGAAAACCAGCAACTTTTATGGGTACCAACACCATTATTTCATAGAAACAACTCTTGAGGCTTGGGATGTGTTTTCTAGGCTGACAGCAGGAAAGAGGATTTCCAGGATGCAGACAACCTCCTTTAGCACTTCAGGAGTCGTGGCACAGTCCAGCCCTGGTCTAGGATAAATGAACAGTAGAGAAAGATGGACATTTTCTGATGGAACGTGAAGAAAGCTAAAAAATACCAACTGCCACTTGGAATTAGCTTGATTTACTGGAATCTTAAGTACAGTTTTTAAAAAATCTTCCCTGATGTGACTGCAAAAGCTTGTCTCTGTGGTGCCTCTTTCTGTTTCTGTCCATACACTGGCAATAAATACTTTTCTTAAAGTATGACACAACTAGCGTGTCCAGAAAAATCCCTGGTGAGTGTGATAAATGGAAGGAGAGATATCACTGCATTCCTTGGAATGGGAGAAGAAAGACAGGGCCATCTTTCAGAACTATTTGGAGATGGTGCTGAGAAATAACGTGATTGAATCAGCTCAGGTCCAAGAGAAGTCCACAGAAGTTGCTGGTAAAGAAACCATTAGCAGGAGACAATCCAGCCCTAAGGAAAGCTAAATGTTATTATTCCCAACACACTTAGTGTGCAAAATGCTGCACAGAAGGATGTTACCCTAACCATCTCACACCCTTCTGAAAGAGCCCAGCTGACAGGGGGCACAGAGTCAGGGAACTGCCTGTCATCTCATGTTTGTGTTGAGGAATACATCTGGTGCAGGCAGCTCGCTGCTGGTGCAGATGCAGATGCAGATGCAGGTTGAGTTCTGGGTGGGAGCCTGAGACAAGAGACCATGAGCTGCCAGCTCTTTGGATAACAAAGTGCACAAAGATCAGAGGCATCAGCCAGGTGGATGGACACTGAGGGAGAGAGCAGGAGGGAGGGTCTCAGGAGAAGAGCAAGACTTGCTCACAAGCAGACTGTGAGGGTGTAAAAGGCACGGGGCTCCTTGGCTGGAGGGTCTCTCTTCAGAGGCACCATCTCAGGCTGTTTCTGTGTTACTGCACCATGAATAAATGGCTTTATGGAATGAGACATCTGAGATGCTGCTGAGGGAAACCTGGGGTTGAACCAGTCAGGAAACTTGGTCTGAGTGTAAACGGAGTTTGTGGGGAGTCAAGCAAGCACCCATGGGTCCTCTGGAGCTGCCCCCTGTGAAGGGACTTTGGTCCCAGCAGTGAAAATCTCTTGGGAGTGTGATGGCCAGAGAGCTGTGGGAATGGTCAGACGGGGAAGTTTCCTTAACACTTGTATGTGCAGTGGGACTGGATCATTCAGACACTGAAAGAAGACATAAGTAAAAGAAAGATGTGGAGAGGCAAGAGGATAAGTGCTACTAGATCTCTGTGGCAGGTCTTTTTCCACCTAGTTTATTTCTCAGAGTCTCAAACAGCTAGAAACTGAGTCAGAGTAATTGTATGTACTCTGTGAAACTCATGGTAATCTTGGAGGCCTGTTCCCTCAATACATACAGACCAACGCAACAAACCATACTGCTCTCACAGCCTGTCTGATGCCTCCAAGAAGGAAAGAGAGGAAATAAAATGGAGAGGAGACATCTGCAGTACATTGACAGTGCTAGGCTGCTGTGCAGGCTCAGCTGTGGAACTGTTTTTCAAGTTCAGATCTTACCCTTAATCTCTTGCCCGTCTGTCCACAGCAGAGTCACCGGGGTTACTGACTCCTTCGTTTCCTCTGTAGCATCCTCTAGATGGGATAGAGTAAATCAGCAGTGTGTCAGCCTCAGGCTGGCTCATAGCATCAAGTCATAAAACCAACAGAATCAACCACAACTTGTAATCTTTCCGTATAAAAATATCTAGATCCTGAGTTTCATACCAAAATGAAAGTTTTGGAGTGCCTCCCTGAGTCACCCAAGGCGTCCTGATCATCCAGTGAGAGACAGTCTGAAAGAGTAATTCAGGCTGTAGGAGGAATAAATGGCATTCCAGAGTCCCTTGACTAAAGGAATAAGAGAACTTAAAGCATTTACACTCTTAATTTAAATGCCTTGTTAACTGCCTCTGATGTGACAGGATGAATTCGGGCCAAAGGTGTTCATGCCACTGCAACAACAGGACCCTGAGAGGGTTTCTGTTGTGTTTTCATTTGGAGAAAGTCTAGCTCATCATTTTTCCATGAGCTTTGATCTCATCTCAGTGGCTCTGCTGAAGTCACTAACCCCCAAAAGCACAAAGCATTCCATTTTCAATTTAGAAAGAGAGTGGGCGTATTAATGAGTATACCAGAATGAGTTATGGGTAACCAGAGCAAGATGGAGAAAATAATTTCAAAACCCTGTTCTCAGCAAGGTATGTCCTCCATTATCCTCTCCCATGATTCAGAGGAGAACATCAGACTTTATGTTGCTGCTGTAAAGGCTGAGTGTTTAACAAGACATACTGTTCTCTTGTCTGAGGACACCTGGAAAACACAAAGTGTGTTTTAAGAAATCATTGCTTTTATTAACTGTAATTATACAGGCCAGTAATGAAAACTAGAAAGGACTATAACCCAGTCCCTCCCAGCTATCAAGACTCATAACAACCAACATCAATTAGCTAAGCTATAAAGCAAATAGTTTTAAGACAACCAGAAATATCCAGGGTAGGAGTGTATCTGGCCCAACTCCCAACTTTCACACACCACATTCATATTCTTCTGTCTACCTTATGATTTCATGGTAAGTGTTCTTGCCTGGGGAGGGAGATGACTGGAAAATTGAAGTACTGTCTAAATTCCTTATTGATGTATACCTAGAGAGTGGAATCTTTCATACGTATTTGCTGGGAAAAAAAACATTTAAAGACTAAGCTGCTGTTGATATTGAAGCTGTAGGATCATGGATCTGTGGGTTAAAATACATCTTTAAATGCCATCTACCCCAGTCTCATGCTCAAAGCAGGACTGTTGCCATCCCAAGACTCTTCCTAATGGAAAGCTACATTAGGTCTTGTCTTATTTGCAAGTGAGATAGGGGTTGGCTTATCTGCAATGAGAGTGCCCTGTCAGCATCCTTAAACATTCAGGACTTTTTGAGCAGGACTACCACTAGTCAGTCACTGCCCAACCTGTGCTGATACACTGGGTTATTCTGCAACAGGCGCAAAACTCTGCATTTCTTCTTGTTAAACTATTTGAGCTGTTTAGGTTAGCCTGGTCCTTATGTTTAGCAAAGGTGTTTTAGATTGAAGCTCTGCCAATCATCTTGTCAAATGTTTATTTTAATTAAATATTTTGTATAAATTCACTGATGGTTAGTTCCGTGTAATCATTCAGGCTGCTGATGAAAATATTAAGCAACATCTTCAGTACTCCTCTCATAAGTGACCACCAACCAGATGTGAGCCACCCTTAGAGCCCAGAAGTCCAGCTGCTCTTCAGTTCATCAAGCATTTTATTTCTCTAGCTCGTATTTCTTCAGCTTCCAAATGAGAATGCTGTGGGTGAGGGCACCAAAATAATTAATAAAGTCATGGTGTATTGCCTACATGGCTCTCTCCTTTTCCACACAGTCACGCTGTTGCAGAAGACAATCCATGTTGACTCTTTCTGAGTACCTTCTTGCCCATCTCATGTCTAGAAATGGATTCCAAGAAGACATATCCCATAATCTTTTCAGGAACAAAAGTGAAGTTGGCTGGCCTTCACACAATGAAGTTTCCTAGGTAATTTCTTCCCTTTTTCACTTCTTAATGATTTACTACAAGTCTTTCTGCATTTGCCACAGACATCTCCCAGTCACCAGATTTGTCAGAGAGAACAGGCTGTTAACACACTGTGATATCACATAAGCCAATTCTTTCAGCACTCAGGGAAATTTCATCCAGCCCCTCAGAGCTGAATACATCCAGGTTCTCCAGGTAGAACCGACTGTGCTGTTCCCCTATTGCTGCCTGTCCTTCCAATCTCCAAGACATGCTGATGTACACAGTGGTCTGGGAGTAAGTTTTGCTTGTGAAAACCAAAACAAAAAGTTGTTTGAGTTTCTCTGCCTTTTCCACCTTTTCCATACTGTCCAAAACTAACTTTTCTCCTCTAACAGACCTGCATCCACTCTTGCAACTAGCATGTTTGTAGGACTCCTAGTATCCTTAAGATCCCTCACTAATATCAGCTCCAGGACTTTGACCTTCCTTATTTTATGTGTATATATTCAGGCAATGGTTTCATATATGTCCTTTGCTGTCTGCTCTTCTATTAGCACGTGGTGTATTCATTTTTTGTGTGTAGTTCATCAGCTTTCATCCTGAATGCAGATATGGGTCCACTTCTAAAGGATACAGGGTTTTTTTTATAACACAATCTGTTTGTTATCTAAACAAGCCCATGGGTAGGATGAATACAGCTCTATAGTTGTCTGCTTCTGTCTTCTGATGTTGTCTCTAGAAAATATGGCCTACAAAGATGCAACATTGACATCTTATTACAATGCAGCTTTTGGTTTTTTGCACATTCTGTAGTCACTTATGCTTGTGCAAAGCTGACTGATTAATAAAAAAGCTAGCAAATCCAAGGAGTCTTTGCAGTTCTTTATTAATTTTTGTTTCCCTTCGCTTTCAAGCACTGAGTAGTGCAGAATCAGGCCTCCCATATTAAGTCACATTCCTAAAGGATACTTGTAATAATGTATGCATTTACTTGTAGAACATAGGAGAAAAAGTTCTCTAGTGTAAAAAGGAGCAAGAACTTATTGTCTCTTGGGAGGGGAAGGCCATAATCATCTAGGCCTTGTATGCAAAGACTTGGTGTGATCATAGAACAGATATGACGTCAGGGAACTCACAGAGTTTTAACAGTTTTATGACATCCATCTTCTGTCTACGTAGTTCAGTATTTCATTTTTACATAATCTGTAAAGACATAAAATACTTGCTGCTTGTGCTTGCTTTTT
>VZUA01063683.1:67973-89094 GCA_013401035.1 Horornis vulcanius | reverse complement strand
TCATGTGTTTGCAGCCCATCAGGGCTAATAGGCTCCACAAAACCCAAGGAGTGATTATACTCAGAGCACAACACAGCCCTGACTATTATGTAGCAACTTAGCCGGTATATAATTACTTTTGAGGAAAATGCATTGCAGAACAACATCACTTCTCAAAGATTTAAGTTATTAAGGAAGATTAAGGAATTTCACTCTGGAAAAGAGACTTCACTGTGACCTAATTGAAGTTTTTAACATTCTCAAGGGAACTAATAAAAATTGGTTCATGCAAATTCTCCATACTTTCAAAGAACATGAACACAAGAGAACATTATTAAAGAAAAAAAAATAGGAAAAAAAGCCAGCAACAACAAAAACAAAACCCCAAATCCAACAACAACAAAAAAGAAATAAACCCCAAAACAGAATAATTTAAATTAGAGGGAACTATTCTACCAGGTCATTTGATCCATCCCCTCCTCCCCATGAATCACAGAAGGATTGATTTCCTTATCCTTAAATAATCCCTAATAGATGGGTGTCTAGGTGAGCCAGTGATGACTATTCCACAACCTCTCTTGGCAGCCTGTACTTTTAGAAGAATAAACATATTGAATAAATTATTAAAAAAAGGCCACTGTGGGCAAGGAGAATCAATGAAATCAAGGGAAAATTTGTTAAAACAGAGTGGGGGATGAAAGGGAGTAAAAATAAGTTTGTTACATGAATAAGAGACAAAAGTGGCAGAAAGAAGCAGAATCTTGTGGTATATTCTTTTATTCTTGAAGTACTGTTTCTCTCACTATTTAAAGAAGCTGCACAGAACACCTACACATTTGTCCAAGCACGAAGCAATTTCAGGAATGATCACATGAAAACTGCAGCCAGTGTGCTGTCAGCCTCCAACAAAGGAAAATGAACAAAAGAAATGCCCAGCAGTACTAACAGGAACAACTTTCTTACAAACTGAAACCAGCACATTTGCAAAAGACAATTTCAGGTAGGTTCATAACGAATTCACATTTGGGGAAGCATGCAGAGGAATAAGCCACATTGACCAAGTGCTTACACGTGAAAGCTGAATTTTCAAGGACACAAGGTCTAAGTACATAAAGCCCCTCACCCTGCAAGCAGGCACATATTTAACTTCACACATAAGAGAAGCCCTGGTCAGCCCATGGGCATTAATCACCTTCACAAATTTTGCCAGATTAAGTGCCCAGACAGTGCATGGCTCCTCCTCTGTGGCTACTACACACCAGTAATCTTGCCAGAGTCTTTGGTGCAAGATTTTCAACAGAAATCCAAGTGTTTTCCCCAAAACTGCCACATAAATACCTCCTGCCAGAGCACATTTATTGTGCAGGAGAATCAGATGGGTGCTGTTACCATCCCTTGCTGCTGGGCAGGTCGTGGGCAAGGGCAGCAGAGACCCAGTGCTCATGGATCATGAATGGACTGTCTCATCAGGAGAGAAACTCCTCCTGCTCTGTCATGGCTTTTCCAATACCAGCTTGATGGGAAATCGTGCAGGAGATACAGGCCAGCAGGAACACTTCAGGGGATGCAGAGCAGGGTTGTTAGAGCCTCCTGAGTTGCTCATACACGTTTCAAGTGGCACTGTGTACTCCACCTGATCTCTGGGTGTAATTCAGATTATTCACATAAACTTTTATACTGGGGTGTCACCAGCTGATGCACTTTCACCAAAATGCCTGGAGACAATTTGTTTTCTACAATGGGGTCAAAACTCACAGCTCCTCCTCACTTCCCTTTCCTCAAAGTGCCCATGGTGGGTTATTATTAGAGGTACGTGAGTCTCCAGGGAGGAAAGAGAAGGATGTGGCTTTATTGCTTTTGTTTGGATGGATTGAGTAACTGCTCATAGCTACATTTGACATTTGGATTATTTCCCTTCATGCATTTTGGGGGTTTGGATTTCCAGTGGGGTCAGAGTACTTTTGATAGACATTTAATAGAGACTGAGAAAACACAACAAATGTGAAAGTGGATAAAAACCTTCACTGCCTACAAAGTCCTAAACAAGCATGCTGTGATTAAAGAGGGACCGATGTAACTACCAAACACTTAATTTTTTTGGTTTTTTAGATCCCTTCCTGATATCCATATGCAAAGTCTGCAGTTCGTGTTCACTCACTTGGATTCCTGAAACTCTGCATCATTTTAATTCTTACTGTCATTCTCTCTCCTAACAAGAATGTTTATTTTTCATTAGCCTTACTTCTAAGTCTTTTCTATTTATTCAGGCTCTTATTCATTGTGCCTGGTCATATTCTCTTTATGGGTTGTCCATGCAAGGCATTTAAGTGAGCTGCAAACTGTAATTATAACTGTGTAAGCATCTTTTGTCACTTTTACTACACATATTATTGATTCACACAGGATTGTACCTGCTTTATTTTTAAATGTAGCAAAACTTTCTTTGAAAAAACAGAACATCTCTGATTTAGGAACTCTTCTGCTAAGTTTAGCCAGTATTTTCTCAGGCTTTAGCTGTTGTGCAGCCCTTGCTGAGTTTATTTTATGTCTATGGAATNGGTAAAACTATACTTCCCTAGGCAATGAGTGCATTCAGTCTCATGCAGTTTCATATTTTTGCTAACTCCTTTGGTTTTGGGATGTGAACTCTTGTTCTACCTTGAAACATATTTTGCACTGTACTTGGACTGGTTACTAAAATCCAAATGACCTCATTTCAGTTTAGGATGCATTGTGGGAAAAAGAAGACAATTAAGACATAAAAATTTTGGTTTGTGCATTTATGTTTTCTTTTTCTCCTAAGGAATATTTAAGTGAAATTGAATGTAACTTGACTTGAGGTTTGTTTAAGCTCAACAGTTCATTGGTTTATTGCAGTTACTTTCAGAGAATTTTTATCTTAAAAATCTTTGGCATTAAACCAGAAAGAATTCTAGCTTTCTTCTCCTTCGTCTCTAAGCTTATGACTTGCTTGTGCAATTGTTGCATGAAAGCAGTTCTACATTTTTTTGTCTTATAGGAAAACAGATGGAGAAGAATTTATCTGCAGTTGGGATTTGCTGCTTATAATTTATTTCACAGGATCAAGCAAAAGATAACTGTGAGCTCACACTAGTCAAGCTTCCAGGACGCCATCACTTCCAAATTATATATATTTTTGAGATTATAGTTATGGAGAGACATGGCTAGAAAGCCATTGAGGCATTTTTCAGATTTCCATGAGGTCTTAATGTTTCCCTGTAGCAATACAGCACATTCCTAGAGCTCTCTCTTGACTGGGTGTCTCCCATTAATAGAAATGCATTTCATATTCTGTTTCGCTTCTTTCTGAAGCTCTTGGTATAGAAGAAACATTCTACACACCTATAGGAGCTGCTCCCTTCTCCACAGCCTGCACAAAGTCATGTCACTCCACCATATGCTCAGATTCTGCAAACAGGATGGAAATCGTTCTGACATGAGCTTATTAGAGAGCCCCACTCCTCAGTGGAAATTTTTCTGGTATGTCCTATTGTTTTAGCATTACATTTTATTATTTTTTCATTAATACAGTAGGAAAATCACATTTCTTCCAGGACACGTTGATGCTAGTCAGGACGCTCTGGAGGCTAACAATGAGTCAGGACTCTGGACTCAGACCAAGCTTTTCTTCCATTGAGCTCTGCTCTATTTTCTTCCTCCTCAAGGAGCTGGCTTTTATTGGCCTCTTTAGCTTTGGATTAACTTACATCATACATTTCATAGTATATATATTCCAGCAAAAGAATACGCACAGCACCATGCAAATTAACCTCCTAATCAAATTAAAAGGTTGAATGACTTATAGAGAGCAGCTTGGAGAGGAGGCTCCACACGTCAGCACGACGGTTCACGTCACGAGCCTCAGGAGACAGGCACCTACAGTGCTCCCAGGGAGTGATAAAGCCAAAATAACTTGAGTCAAAATGCTGAAAGAGTTGTGGCAGAAAGTTGTGCAGAGAGCAGTCCTTCCTTCCCTATGGGCTCTGACACGTCAAGCGAGCACCAAGTTTTGGGGAACATGCAGGAGGTCTAAAGGGAGAAGAGAAAAGGAAATAAAAGTGGTTTTCTGTCAATGGCACAAAGGGACATAGAGGTACAACTCCTTTTATTTTCCTAGGCACCTTTAAAACCTTCCTGGGAAAGGTGTAGGGGTGTAGCCATAACCAGGCACTGGGCTGCTGAGAGCAGCAGCTGCTTGTGAGCACTGCCTGGGATTCTGGAGCGTGGGCATCCGTGTGCCCCTCTGCTCTCATGCTGGGAATGTCTCCTACACAAACAGGGCCTGCATTATGGCCAAGGAGGAGGATGAAACAGTGCCAGCATATGCTTTATGGCAGGTAAAAGCCTCCCAACACCACTTCAGTGCCAACAGTGCTGTGATAATTCCTCTCTCCTCCACACCTTCAATTGTTTCACTTCTCAGCAACATATTTTACATCTATGGCTCCATTAGCTTTTTTTTTTCCCTTCTGCTTCTAAGCACAGGGTCATTGACTGCCTTAATCAAATCTCATACCATAATGAAAAGTAAAAGGCATAATGTAGCATTTAACAGACCAATGATCCCTCGTGCTGACTGGCATATGATATTTCTGAAAGAATGAATCTTCAGTGAGACCTGAATGGTTCAGCTCAGGAAGAAAGAGAGGCCAAATTGTCTTTCTAATCACAAACCTTTGCCCCACGGGGTCTGAATTCTAGCTTTAAGGGCCACATCAGAAGATTTATGAAGTTTGCTGCTTTGTTCCCATTTTTAGGAACCAATCCAAGTCACACTGAATTCAGTGGGAGTCCTTTCATTGACACGATCAGGCTTTGGAGCAGGTCCATAGAGAATGTCACTTTTCTATGATAAAAAGAGAACTGCTCTGAAACTATCTGCATTTCCACTGATGCTCATGTAGAGTGTTTCTTTCTGGATGAGGGATCATCCTGCACAGTCTGTAGAAACACTAAACAGATGCCCAGATCTTCATCCCAGTTCCTCAAAGTGAGGCAGTACAACACCACAGACACAGCTTTAAGAGCACTAAACTTTAAAATAAACTGAAGTTCTCAGCTTCTCAGCTAGACCCTTGCAATGCTGAACTCAAAGGGACCAAAGAGCTTTCACTTGGTCAAAACATCACTCTTCATAAAAATAATACCAAAAAATTTGTTATGAATTAATGCCATGTTTGCCTGGGTTTTTATATTCTTTTGTGGCCCAAATAAAGGTGATACAAACCATTGTGTTAGTGTGTGTCGGTTTTCTAGGCATGAAAATCAGATCTGTGTAATGGCCTAAACCTCTGCATCCCAGGGCCTCAGAAACACCTCAGATGTGATACCTGAGACATGAGGAGTAAAACAGACGTGGTTTTGTTGTGGTGTTTTATAACCACTCCTTCAAAGTGAACTCTTTGTCATAATTACCAACACCTTCATTCACTAAACAATGAAAAGTCACCTGTTTCCTACTGAGCCTTTTGGTAATGGGAGTGCAACTAACATTGCTGCAGCTGGGCAGAAGTTTCTCCCAGAACCTCAAACACTGAAGAGCTCATCCTCATCGCCAGAGGAATCCTGGACAACAAAACCACTTCAGTTATAGCCCAGAAATATTTTGTGTCCTTAAAAGAGGAACCTGAAATTGGCCAGAAATGAAGCCAATTGAATTCCTGGTGCTTTTACCAACGCAATAAAGAACAGAAGATCTTCACTGCAGGAGCATCGTGTTACAGCAGCAGCAGCAGCAGCAGCTGGGTTTGCCTCGCTCTCCAGCAAGCAGCAAGAGATTCCATCTTCTCATTTCAGTGGGGTTTACAAGTCCAAGACACCCTGTTTTTTCACTGCACTGATAAAAAAGGATGTCATTAAAAAGAATGCAACTGATACACATGGAGGAGAAGAAACAAAGTTGTCCGTGGGAACACGGCGTTATCTCGTTCACTCCCGGCTATAGCATGCAATCAGTATTTATTTACTTGCAAGGGGAAGGTGTGCCATCTCAAATACCCTCCCTCTGATGGATGCAGGCCGCTGCTGGATCGTGCTATTTAACTTTCTCTTTGGGGCTGTTTGTCTTTGGTTTTCAACTGTCTTATCATGATGTATGTGTGCTGTGCATACCGTGGCATGTCAGGCTAGATCAGACTACAGCTTGTCACACAGAGCAACAAATCAAGGCAGTCTGAGTGAGCTGCAGATACATATCGCCTGGCATTGGGAAGTTCATAAAATTTAGTTTGGTGGAAAATATTTTGGTGTGTAGCAAGCATCCTTTGGATCATGTTTCCTTCTCTCTCGGCTGGTTGGAATTCTTTTTCATGTGTACAGTTTGAAACTCAAAAGGTAATTATGCTATTTAGAGGCACATGTTTAAATTTATTTCTTTGTTGTTCCTGCTGTTCCCTGAGCAGATTAATTGTTCAAGTAGTCATTGCAAAATTATTTCAACTCATTTTTGTTTTATCGCTTATTTTGCATTATTATGAGGAGCTATTATAAGAGGATGGGAAAACTCTTGGCAACTAGGAGAAGTAATCTGTGTATTTATTTAAAGGAAGTTATGCTCAGAAGAGGGAAAAGAACATTTTAAACTAATATAAGAACCACTGAAAAATGTAGCCCTGATCCCAGTTTCAAATCCACCCAGGCATTTCTTTCAGCTTACACACTTTCCCAGTTTGGGTCATAAGCGCCGAAAGCTCCAAAAGAAAATAATTCCCCTTTCAGCCCCCATCCTTCCCTCTTAAGTCAGATGTGTTGTAGGGAGCTCTGCAAACCTGGAGGATAAGAAGGATCCTGAACCCAGAGCACCAAAGGGCCTGGCAGGATTCTGGGGCTCCCCGCCGGGCTCTGCCCATCACCTGGTTTGACTTCCCAAAGTTTGTTTGGGCATCGATTCAGGGAGACTCAAAGCCACGTGGCTGACTCCCAGCACAGGTAGTTTCACAGGAGCCAAGTGGAAACAATAGAGCTGTTAAACTGCAGGAGATGCAGCTGTAGGGACGTGTTCCCTGAACAGCAAACTGGAAAAATGATTCAGGTGAGGTTCAACCTGAAACACACAAAGTGTTGATAGAACAGACATAAAAGCTCCCCCATAGTTTCATTTTGGGTCAGCCCAGGTTGCATTGCTTGATCTAGAATGGAAGTTTTCATATTGTTTTTAACCCAAAATTTAATTTTAACCCAAGTATTCTAGTTGAGCAAACCCTCCATTTCAAAACATCAGAATGAAACTTTGAGCAGTGTCAATTCACTCTCCTGCTGAGGAGCCTAACATTTCAATTGACCAGATTATTTTCAAAGTAATAATGAAGTAAAATGGTTAATTTTGAAAACTAAGTGGTATAAGAAAGTTCAAAGCTATTTTGAAAATACTGAAATTAAACATATAAACTTCCCTGAGAAAAGTATTTCCCCTGATTTTCTTTCTGACAAAACTTTGCATTACATTCAATCAGAATTTGTGAATAGTTTTCCACCTCAAATTGCACTTTTGGCAAATGCTGTCTATCCTGGAAAGATTCCACCAGCTCTGTTGAAACTGGCACTTGCTCACATACTTGACTGGATAAGAGATTTCATCCTATAAAATGGGGATAAGAATAAAACTTCCCCACTGATGAAGAAAAATCTATAGGTTGAGCTGTTAATGCCAGTAAGATATGCGTGTCTGAGGCACACACCAAAGTTTTTGGCTTCCTGGGGTATAACACTTCAGAGAAAGGAATCCTTTTCTTTGTCTTAATGGGAACTAGATTAGGTCTTCAGAACCTTAACTAGTTAGACGAACAAAAAGCTAAAAGACAACACAAGCTTAAGTGCTTTAAAATGATGATCTAGAAGGTCTGTAATTTGCAGTATTGCAGTGGAGCTGTTCAGCTTGGTTTGAAGTGATAAACGGGCAGGGACATCCCACAGAGCCTTGGCAGTGAGGCACAGAGGGGTTCCCACTGCAGAAAACCACCAGGACAATGCTCCTGGCTGCAGGGGGCTGAGTGCTGCCCCTGTACAGGTGTCACCTACCACTGTCTCGCCTGTCCTCCTCTCTTTCTGCCCAGGAGGGAATTTTCCTCTGGAAGCCAGTGATCAGAACGTTTTGTGTGGAGTTTTCCTGGTTCATTCTATGTGACACGGCCTCGCTGCAGCCTCGTAGCCGATGGCGGCGGGCAGGGGAGACGAGGCTTCGCTGGAATGTGGAGCAAACACACACAAAAAGAAAATGGATAAAACATTAAAATGACAGCTTGCTGAGGTGGCTTCTTGTCACAGTGGCTTTAAGCAGGATCATAAAGTGATGTGCAGTACTTGACGTAGCTTGCTCCTAGATGGTGAAACAAAATTGATGCATAGTTTGCCCCACTAGACCGGGATTTGCTAAATGGACAAAATTTCCCACCTGGGTCATAACAGGTGTGCCAGCAAATTTGTGAGTATGGGAAGAGGTGTGTCTGTGCAGAATCAAACACCTGATCGAACTCTCAGATGGATTCAGAGGTTTGATAGATGAGCTGTGCTCTAAGGCTCAAGCCCACTGCTAATTTTAAAATGCTCTCGTATCCCGTGCAATGTGACAGCAGAGGTGCAGAAAATGATGTCAGAGTTGATAGAAGAAAACTCAGAGGAAGTGTTAGTGTTTTGGGCAAAATTCTGCCATCAGTGAAATCAATGGCAATGCTCCCACTCCCTTCCACAGTGCTGGGATTTCACCCTTTGCCTATAGTAACCCAGCGGATGTGCAATCATAGGAATATCCATTACACTGGGCTGTATTTTGCAAAAGTGCTGGGTTTAAATTCTGAAAATAATTTCGACGGAGCTTTTGTTTGGCTCACCAAAGTCAATTAATGTAATTCCAGAACTTCTGGATGAAGTTTTGTATAGATCATTTTCTCTAATGCATTCATCTGTCATGAAATACTCACATCTTCTAGTTTCACTTAATTCCCTTTGAAGTTACCTGTATGCCTAAAGTTAAGCCTCTTTTTAAAATCTTTACAGAATCAGGGACATAGTTTTTGTAATTCTCCATTCAGCTGCTGTGGTAAGAGTAATAAAAAAGGGCTGTGATGTATGTAGAATTACATGCTGTGCTCTTCCTCTGAGCTGCAGCATTTCTATAGCTGCACAAAAAAAATCCTGTCTGCAGGGAATCTTGTTGCGGTTAAAAATCTATATTTTCGTTTTCTCCATTTGTTCTACAAAACTGAACTAACAGGCAAAACAAACATACATGCTAACATGCATAGAAACATTCAGGAACAGCAATCATACTGGGGAGGATGCTGGAAAACATATGCACTTGTTTTAACCAATATTAAAAAGGGTTTTTTTAATGTCTAAAAAGGAAAAATATTATGTGCTAATTACCACAGGGTGTGCAAATATAAGAGGGGATTTTTAATGTGCTTTGAGAAGGTATACATAAGAAATGCTGTGTTACTTAATTCACAAATAGCATGAAACACTAAATTTACATTCCCATTGCCAAGAAGATTATTTTATAATCTACAGTAATAAAAAATTCCCATAATTATAATAAAACCTGCTTGCATAACATGCTCTATTTAAAAGGAAAAAGATAACTTATCCTATCTGCTGCCAAATATTGAAGTCATCTCTGTTTCTAGCATTCCCTCAAAGCTCCAGGACTTCAGCTGGGAAAGCTCTTGGAGCAGTGCAGGCGCGGACATGCGCAGCCAGCCCAGCCTCCCCACGGGAGAGAGACCATAACCACTGTCTGCAGCTGCAACTGCAGATGAGGAGGGGAAAAAAATGCTTTAAATGACAGATTCCAACTTCCCAGTCCCTCATCTCCTATGGACAACAGGGAAAATTAATCCTCTACGTTTTACAACTTCCAGCGAGAATCTGCCCAGCTTTTCCCACGATTAATGGGTGTCCCTGGTGTGTTGAGGACTTCACGTTCAGCCACAGGCAAGTGTGACATGGCACTGAACACAGCCCTGGTGCAAAAGTGCACCTTTTGCCTTTTCTGTAGTTAGGCAGCAAAGAAGCCCAGAATACCCAGTTTTTCACCCAAAAGCAAGGCTTTCTGCACACACTGTGCCAGGGAGGGGTGTCAGCCCTATCCAGCACACGGTGGTCTGGCTCTCCTCTCCATTGTGGAGCAGCCAGGACAGTCACCTCCTTCCCTGCTTTTACCAAACCTCTCACCTTCTGCCCCTTAAATCGATGCTTTCGAGCACCAGCTTGGAATGGCCTCATCCTGTGCTTTGTAAAAGTGTTGAGGGCTCCTGTAAATCCATAACAGGGGCTCTGCTCCTCTAGCTGGGGTTATCCTACAGTAGCAGTTTCAATGTAAATCCTTTCCATTGCTGCTCTCCTTTCATTCTGTGTTTTTGAAACCCAGCACTTTATTCTGCTATTCCAGAAATGCCTAAAACAGCTCAGCCAAGAGAGCCCTTTCCAGCCAGGAGGTGAAGGAGTTAACAATGCCTTTTCAAGCAAAACCACAAACAACTGGGGGGAAGGAGAGAAGGGGGGAAAAAAAGAAAAGGAAAGGGAAAAAAAGAAATAGTTTTTAACTGAGAAATGGAAAGGATCCAACTTCTAACCGAGAGTAAAAGCACAGAGAGAGTATGAAACACACAAATCATCCTGGGGTTCGGAGTTGATAAAGTTATTAAAAAAGAAAAAAGGAGAAGGGTGGGGGGGGGAGAGAAAAATCCCTTTGTTTCTGCCCTATACCTTGAGGCTGTGGGAGCAGAGGGAGGGAGTGCAGAACGAGTCCGACCGGAGCCCAGGGCTGAGCCCCATCCATCCCAGCGGGAGCCGGGCACGGGCTGGCGCTCCCCAGCTCCCCTCTGCTCTGCTCCTGGCTAGAGCCGGGCAGGGTTTGCTTGCATAAACGCCGCACTTTTTTGCCTTCTTCTTTTTTTCTTTCAAAAAAAAATTTTTTTTTTTGAGTTATTATTATTAGCAAGTGGGAGAAAAGAAGCTTTTGACACAGGCGGGCTGGAGCCTGGATGCGGCCGGAGCACGGGAGGGTGTGGAGGGCCCTGCCGGCTATTGGGCCATCAGCTTAGCAACAGCGTGGAAAGGGCCAACCCCAGCGTTTGTACAGCTGGGCCACCTTCCAGGGATGGGTGCCAAACGCTCCGCTCCTCTGCCAAGAAAACAAACAAGGGCACTTTTAAAAACTCCAGAGTTAAAGAGCGGTTTTTTGTTGGTTTGTTGTTTTTGGTTTTTTTTTCCCCCTTTTCTCTTCTCCCCTCCACAAACTCTGCTCGCTCACGGTTAATGATCTCTTTCCCTTTGTCGCCGAGGTTGAAGCTGCGGGGGATTGTCACTTGTGCAGGTTCCAGGAGCCGTTTCCCCTTTCCTGAGTGTGGCAGGCTCCCGTCCCTGCAGGCTGGAGCGGACGCTGGAGTCAGTGAGCCCATTTCTCTTCAGATGCTGCAGGTTCCCTCCTTTCTTCCCTAACGGCAGAAATCTCTGCTATTTCAATGCTGCAATAGCATTGAAACCTGCTGCCATTGCCACACGTTTATGGAACTTACATAATTTACTGCCTATGTCACTCTCTCGTCTGCTACCTCTTCATTCATTTCAAGCCTGTTAAAGAAGTGGAATAAGAAGCACAGAAACTTAAATAAGCAAAAAGTGGCTTGTAGCCACAAACCATTTTTTTTTTTTTTTTTTTTTTTTTTTTTGCAGAGGAAGAAGAAAGAATTTGGGAATTCTGGCCTCATGTTATTAAAGATATATTTTTACATTATATTTTTAGTGCAGTCTTTCTTACATATTAGTCTTTGTGATTGCTGAAGCTGGGGTAGAGCCAAACTTTTGCTAAGAAGAAATATGGACTATGTTTTCTTACCAGCTGAGAAACGTGCAGGTCCATACTGTGTCCCAAAATCCCTTCTTTCCCTGTGAAGGAGAAAAGCAGAGAAGTCAAAGCCCATTTCCAAGAAACACCAACTTTCCTCAGGTCCCCACGGCTTAGTGCCTGCCCAGAGATCTCACCTTGGATCCTGATTTTAAGCACTAAGGGAAGAAAATGGAACTGACTTTTCTGTTGCTGTTGTTGTTGTTGCTATAAGACACTCCGTAGGAGGTGAAGCCAAACATACCTCTGGGGAAATATTAAACACTTCACAGAGAAAGGCCTAAAGAGGAAAATATTGCAGCCCTTTTCTCACGCTAGTCATCCCATTAACTTCAGAGACACCGCTCATGTGAGTGAGGCTGGTGGGGTCAGGCCTTTGTACACAGTAGCACCTCCAAAGGTTAAAGGATGTCATTTGCAGTCATGATCTTGTTTCACTTCCCACCTCTACCTCTGATTTACTGAGAAATAAATCACTTAACCTCTCTATGAACGAGTTTACTTAAGTGCAAGAACATTCTGAGCCTCCAACAATATTTGTGAAGTGCTTTCAGGTCCTTGGAGGAAAGATGTACTTGCAAATTATCAGGGTAGCTGCTTACATGGAAATAAATCTCAATTTCTGTGTCTAAGCATATGTCCCAGCTGCATCCCAACCTCATGTCTGCGTAACAGTGGTTATGCACCATAATCTACTTGGATTTCATAGGGAAAATATACAGGAAAGCAGCTTGAAAGGGCATCTCACTCATTTGCAAGCAGGTTCTTGGTTCCAGAGAGCTGGGCTCTGGGCCTACTGCATGGTGCATTTCATCCTCAAAAACTTGCAACTGATGCATTGAGGAGTGTGTTTCTGCATTCTTAAACTAAACTGTAGTTCACTGATGTGGTACCCATGGTCCATTTGCTTTCTTAAACTGCTCAAACATCTGTTATTGCAAAAAAAAAGAATGGACCGGGGAAGGTTTTTTTCTGACTAGGAAAGAAACGTGATGATGGGAACTTGTGTGGTTGTGACTGTGCTCTCTGTCCTAGGCAGAACTAGGAAATATATGAACAACAACAGGAACCATACAAAAAAATAGATTTTGGGTAAAGGTTCAGTGCCAGGAGAAAAGGGAAGGGGCTTCCTTTTTATCTGTTCTGGTTCTGCTTATCTTTTACTAGAGGCTGTTTTTAGTGATGAGGAAGTAGAAGAAGAAATCCATTTGTTTTTCTCATGACACAGCAAAATACACAACCTAATAACTCAGAATAACATCCCTTCTGCCCTAAAGAAATAATCTCACAAAATTAAACCAAGACTTTATCCAGAGATTGCCCAATTCAACAGTAAATTTCCATTCAACTGAAAAGGCTTCGAATAAAGCCTTCATGTGGGAATCCAGCAAATTGAAGCAACTTCATAAATGCTTGGCAATAATTCAGGACTACAGTCTCAATTATTTTTCATTCATTACTTAGGTGAGCAAAGAGCTGCACATTTTGATGGGAATTTGGGACTACATACCAGAACAAAATATTGTGGCACACAAGGGCAGCTGGACCAACCTGTCGGCCTCGAGCCGAGAGTCAGCCAATGCACCTTGAAGCACCATTTATCTTTCCTCAAGAAAGCCATTTATGCTTTCCCCAAGAACGGCTTCCCCTCCTGTGCTGCTGGCTCCAGCATGTCCAAAATAACTTCACCACCCTCTACAGCACCTTTTACAGCTACCTGAAATTGTGTTTTATTTAAAGGGTACACAGTTTGTGTCAGTAATTCCCACAGACCCATAATTGTTTTTATAACACCTGGTTATAGCAGGTAGTATAATTCGCCAAGAAGTTGATATGAATGCATTTCATAACATGCTTTATATAATCCATTATTAGAGGACATTGCTACATCTGTAATTACGTTTGCAAATGGATTTTATTGAGTTCTACGTAAAAATATGCAGGACTGAAACCAGCTTTTAGGCTGCAGAAGTATATGTATATATACACTTTGCTTCCTTCTAAGTGGTTTTTTCTGTATAGGCAACTCTACAAAGGGGAAAGAACAAAATTTAACCTTGATTTCCTAGCAGACTCTAGCCCTTAATCCAAGAATTCTTGAACCTGGGGACAGTTCAGGCCTTCACTGGTATCCTGTCATTTTTATCAGCTTTAGTTTCTACATAGCAAAAGTGATTATGTGAGTTCTGGCTTCAGGCTGATCAAATCTTTCAGTGTCTCTTCTGCTGTTGAAACCATTTTGAGAGGACAAATTACATTTGGTACAAGCATACATTCACCTGCAGAACCCCCACATCTCCTACAACTGGTGCTAGAAATGGTAAATTTAGGTTGATTTCCCAACTTCCTTTTGGAGAAGCATGAGCCAGAGAGAGCCTGGGTTGATTGTCACATCCCAGATCAATTTTGAGTGACCAGCAGTCTTGGGAAGGGTGCTGCCTTCTCTGCTCCTGAAGCCCATTTGGCTTACTGCAGGCAGTGGAGCTTAGCTCCTTCCTACAGATTTCCAAGAAGACCTCTCCTTTAGGCTGTTAATTTGCAGGAGTCAGGCAGTTCAGAGAGCAGCAGCCTGTTTTTTCATATTGCCTTTCCAATAAATGCCCTTTCAGTCTGGGCTGATTATTCCATCTGAAGCAGAGGTCCATCACAAGGCCCTCTATAATCTGGGTAAATATACAGCCAAATTAATCTGTTGTGAGCCAGTTATCTCCTGTGTACTTAAAAAATAATGAACATGTGAGTTTTGGTGCATTTTTTTTCTCATGCATGGAAATGTGGTAAAAAGCCCAGACAAGGTAAATTAATTATAGTTCAAACCTTCTTCCATTTATGGTGAACTTTCTCCTTCCTTCCCACCCCCCCAAGGAACCACACTGTAAAACACTCTCTTGAAGAAGTTTTATCTCATTCTGCCTTGCCTCCATTTCTCCAGCTCCTCTAGTGAATATTTGTCTTTTCTACCTACTGCCCATTTAAATCAGCCTCAGAGGCAGTGACATATGCCAGATCACAGGGGCTGTCACTTTAATTCCCTGTGCTCATATTTTTCTCCTCTAGTGGGGTGCTGGGGGCAGATGTTTGGAGAAGGGACCCCTTTGCTGCCTGGCACACCAAAGTCCTGACTTTGGCTGCTGATTCTGGGAGGCAAATCCTGGCCCTGCTGACAGTGCCCGGAGTTGAACAGGCAGCTTCTCCCAAGTACAACTGAGTGCAGGTTCTAGATGTTGGAAATGAAACCTCACACCCTTCCACAGAGCGCTGCAGGAGCAATTTCTCCCAGTTTCAACTGAACTATCCTGTCTGATTCCTGCCTGAAGGCACAGACCTCCACAGGCTGTGCATGTGAATGCTGCTCTGCTCCCATCCTCACCCTCTGAAGCTGTTTTCCCACCTGGCAGAAGCAAGACTGGGACTCAAGGTGCTGTGGCCTCCACTCTTGTATTGCATGAACTGTGATGAGCTCCAAAGCACTGGAGATTCCAGGTCACTCCACTGCTGCATGCCTTGCCCAGGGTGAGCCCTCCTGGGGACAAGCGACTGGGCAGGTGGCACATCCCTCATGGGTCTCTGCAATGGGTGGCCCCTGCCCCGTCGCCACACCAAGCTGTAGATCAGCCAACAGCTGCATACTCTGCACCTCCCCTTCTTCTCAGGGGGAAAGGGAATCATGTCTCCTCCTTTAGCACAGATCTGCTGCTCAAATCCCCCTAAGACAAGGTTGTGAATAGCCTGTGGGATCATTACCCTGATGGCTTTCATGGGAATATTGATGTTAAAATCCTCCATGGGTCAATACTGAAGTCCCTACCTGGTTTTTTAGGGGTGTCAGTAATTTTTTACCAGTCTGACTCTGAAAACCTATTCTTCTGGCATCAGCTTTTCTCAGGAGCAAAGTGAAACCCTAAAGCTTCTGATGGTTTGCTAAAAACCTCCAGCTGCATAAACCTTCCATCTCTGGTTCCATATGGAGCCCTAATCAAAGTCTTCCTCAGGGCAGTAGAAATTTAAGGCTTAACCAGATGAAAGCATGATAGGGCAAAATATCCATGATTTACTAATGGGCTATTTTGGGTTTTAAACTGATGTTTATCAGTAAAATACTGGAAGGAGGAAAAATCAAATCACATTAGTGCAGGCTCAATGGCAGAAGTAGCCAAATTGTAGCTCCTGCCTGGAGGTAAGGAGTAAAATGGGCCATACCCTCTCTTTATCCTGATGCCCCCCTACACCCGTATCAGGGCAGACCCTTACACACTTCTGTCCTTAAAAAAAACCCCACTTTGCTTTGGTGTCCTCTCAGGAAAGATACAGTTCCCAACACCACACCTTTCTTTTCAGGCTAGAACTTAACACCATCTCTAAACAGACAATGATATAACACACATTTCTAAGTGCGAGTATCCAGGGAGTGATAAATTGAAGGTTTGGGTTTTAGTTACATTAATAATGCATCTAGAAAAGCTATTTGAAAATGAGAAAGTGATGCATTTTATGCTGTGCAGTTTGTGGGGCAGAAATGGAAAGAAGAAATTCAGTTTTACATTTCCTTTGTAGCTCTGGGTCAAGGTGACTCCCAGCACAAGCTGGAACAACCCCAATGGCAACCTCCTACACATCTACCTCATGTTCCTCCAGCTCCTCTCCCCAGCTTAGTCACTTCTCCAAGCCTGTTGTAGGGGAAGACCTGGGAGAGATAAGGCTCAGGACTGCCTGTCCCTTCCCTAGGATGGCCTGGGGCATGACATGGGGCTCTTTCCACTCCTGTCATCCTGTCTCCTAATGCGAGTAAAGGATTTCAGTGGGAAAACTGTGCCTAAGGATGTGGCCGTAAATCGTGGAAGAAATGGCTGGAGCAGAGCCCTCAATCTGTTATTATTCAGAAGAAAGCAGGCAAATTGTTTCTACTGAACTTGGACAACCACACAAACCTGACATAAAGGCACTCTGCAAATGTTGGTGTTGCTGCACACAAATGTTGGTGTTGGATTTGCTCCAGCTGTCCTGGTACAAGATAGAAGACCAGGGGCATTTGGATCCTGCAAGGATAGGGAATGCATGTCCAACTCTTCTCCCCTGCTCTCCCTTACTGTATGAGTGCTTGGTCCACCCAGGGAATGAAGAATCCCAGCACAAGGCAGCTGGGAATGTTGCATCTTTTGCGAGAAGGGCTGCTCACACACAGGGTTGCTTTTACTGGGGGCTGTCAGGACAGAAACGTGCACTTGGGGATACTTTCCAGGAGATGGGAAAGGGGCATTGCTTAACAAAGCAAGGCTAAAGGCTTCCCAGCATACCACTGCACTGGCAATTAAATAAGCCTCTGAGCCACTTGTGATTGTGCCTTAAGAAATTAGTGTGATTCAGAATGATTTGGGTAGAGGAAAATATTCCCTTAAAGGATCCTGCCTGGGCTTCTCAGTGTGTGGAGGGTGGGAGAGGAGAGTTTCCCAGTCCTTGTGCAAAGGTGAACTCTGCCCAGAAAGAAGAAACTTGAGCCCACTGCAGCCACCTAAGGGCATTCCACCAACCAAAATGGAAAACTAATTAAGAGACTGAATCATTTTCTGAGACTAACTCAGTTTTGTACTGCTTTAGTGTTCATCTCTTCTGTCAGTAGAGCAGCTCTTGATCCAACACGGTGTTTATAGTCACGTTTCCATAGAGCCCTGGTGTGCAGAGCCAGCTGGTGAGAATGACCTGCAAGACCTGTTTATAGACCTCCATTACAGAGCCTCTCATTTTCTTGGATGATTATTGTAGGTGTCAAATAAAGCTAGATTACCTGTTTTATGTCTTAGAATGATAAGCAAGCCAAAGCAAGTCGTTTGGCTCATGCAGTTATACAGGTATACCTAGATATATGCATACATACATTATTTCAAGCACTCAAGGCAATCTTACAGCCTTTCTCGTTGGGATTTCAAAACCTTTCCATTTCACCAAAACATCCCTCTCGGTAAGGTGATGCTGAAATTTTGGCTTCTCTAGCTGGGCTGCAGAGCTCATCTGCAAGAGTTAACAGAGCATGGCAAGGGCACAGCACAGTGGTTTCATGGGGCAAGCTCCTCTCCTGACTGGTGTGGAAGGGGCACCCCAGCCACAGCACAGCTTGGCTCAACAGCCGTGCCTGCAATGGCAACGAGCAGGTGAAGCATGTGCTGACAGAGCTCATTGCTGGGGAAGCTCATAAATGACTCCTGGCACTACAGTTGGCAGTGGCCAGCATTACCAGTCCTACCATTGCACAACATCTGCACTTTACCACAATCACCAAAACAATCAAGAAGCAGAGCAAGCTAACGCTTGTTGGGGAATAAACTCAGCAGTCACTCTAACATCACACATTTTTCCAGCCTGCAGCTCCACCTCCTTCCCTTTCTGTGCCTGGGACGAGTGGGTTCCTGGCTGGTCCCACCTTCCTGGGCGTGGTGGGGAGCAGCCCAGCTTCCCCTGGGCAGAGATGTGCTCAGGCTTCGGGATGCGCTGACTCAGTGATGCAGGGCTGATTGCGAGCCGCAGTTTCAGCCAGCCCCAGCCCGTGCATCAAATGCATTTTCCAACACACAGACACAGCCACCAGCCTGTATAAATGGATTCCAGAGCCCGGCCAGCAGCGAGCTGCCTTGGGCTGGAGCCTCACAGGGTGCAAATGAGGGGACGTGGGAGGGCTGAGCAACGATGGCCTTTGCGCTCCCACAGCTTGGGTCAGCTGAATTCTCGGTGGAGCCCCATTCCTCAGCGTAATCAAGAGATGCTCAGAGACAGCTCTAATTAAAACAGATTGTCACGGCCCCAGGGAGGCTGTTACATGAAGAGGAGTTCAGTGGGACCTATGGAAGCTCTAGGAAAAATCCCCTTTCTCTTCCACCTATTCCAATATATTAATTTATGCCCTCAAAGGATCCACTTCTCAAAGGTATGTCCTAAAAGCCAACAGATTCCAGTTCCTGCAGAGACCAAAGTAACCCTTGCAAGGGTCTCAAGTCTTTGTTTGAGAGCAGCTCAACCCCTTCCCAAAAGGAGCTGTTCTAGCTGACATGCTGCTCCTCTCAAACGATGAGGCAACATCCCCAGAGAGGAGAGGCTGTCTCTAACACAGACAAGCTATTCCAAGGCTGCTGGGCCTGATCCAAAATCAATTGAAGTACATGGAGAGTCCTTTCACTGATTCCAAAAAGATTTGAATTAGGCCCAAACGTCAAAGCCAACACCATAAACTCTGCCTGGAAGCCAATACACAGCCAAGTACCAACCCCTCAGCAGAAGTGTCATGTGCTTACAGTGAGACACCCAACTTACTCAGCAGGATGCTGCCTCCAGCACCAGCTCCTCATTTCCCAGGGGATTTAGCTCCCATTGCTGCATTGCAGTGGATAACAGCACCAAGATCCACAGCCGCAAGGGAAGGTCACAACCCTCACTGCCAGGCAGAGATGGGGGAGGAAAAAAGGACAAAAATCAACAAACCAACGAAGTTGCTATACAAAGGGAATGAGGGCTCCGAGCTCTGTCCTAAATAGTGGAAAAATCTTTATTTCCTCCCCACAACCCAATGGAGCAAAATGACACAACGGCCTCAGTGCTTTAATCAGCAGGACAAGTCAAGCCTTTTATTCCTTTGTATATTCCAGTCAATGGAAAGTTATTGCTTAATTAACCCCCTTGAATGAATACCTGATAATTAATAAACCCATATACTGTACCCCAAGGCTTTGAGTTTAAGAAATCTCTTCTGTTCAAGTATGAAAAAAGAAAACATGCTGAACTAATGGGAAATAATTCTGGTAGAAGGCAAACCAATTAGGATTAGTGAATTCCATTTCATTTAAAGTTCCAAGATAGAGAAGTAATTTATCTAGTAAATTAATAGTGTTAGTGACTTTCCTAATATATTAGCAAGTCTTTCGTATCATATTAGTGAAAACCAAGCTGGCTAATACAATAAAAGACTTATTATAAAGGTATGAAGGTTACTAATGTGATAAGATTTTTGCATCCAATTAGTATTAAAAGAAGGCTGCTCTAAAATGGACTTTTACATTTATTTATATGATTACCCAACCTACTGTAGAGACCACAACTTTTATCTTAACAAATTATTAATCCTCCTCCCAAATTTGGAGCTACTGTGTGCTGTGTTCCTCATGCAAAACTGGATGTGTGCCTCTATCTGCAGATCTGCATGGGTAACTGGCCCAGATTATTTGGTCTGGCTGCATTGTGTTTAGCACAACACTACAGTGGTTTTGCATTCTCCTAACCTTGGATCAGCAAGAGACTGGTCTAATCAGATACAGCAGCCTGAAGGCAAAACAATTACACTGAAATTATCATATGGAATCAAGCCAAAGCTCTGTCTTGTCTGCTATCCTGTCTTCATCAGTTGCTAGATCCTCCCACCCTCCTCTGGAGCAAGGTGAAAAATACCTGCTGCAGCGACCTGATGGAGTAACCTACTTGCACAGGCATTTCTTCACAGCATACCCAGATACTGATTTCCTGAAGGAAACAGCAAGGTTCAGGTCCTTTATAAAATCCTGAATTATAAACTTTAATGTAATAATACTCACCTGTATAACTGTGTCCAATGGAAGTTATGTTAAAGTGTCAGTGAGTTCCAGAGGTGATTCTTTGGGAAATGCTTTGGTTAATCTTAAAACATGCTGGGTTTTACACTGTACTATTAGATATTGTATGAATACAGTTTTGGGTTTTTTTGTTCTGTGAGAGATCTCAGCTGCCTCCCAATGCCTTTGCTGTGGGCTCACTTGCAGAAGTGCAGGTTTGCCTTCAGCGCCAACTGCAGTGGAAGTTGCACACAGGAATACACAAAAATGGAAAAGACAAGAACCAAAAAGAGGGTTTGCTACATTTATTTGGCCCACTGTTGTAAAATTGGGTAAAATTTTGGATCTAAATACAGTTAATCTTACTTATTCAGTTGTGAAGTATCTGCCTATGTACATAGCTTTGCTGTGTGTTCAAAAACAGGAAAGAAAGTTTTCAGACCATCATAAAATCCCTTCTTACTGAGTTGGCAGTAGAATTGTACAGAATCAGAACCGTACACACGGGTACTAAGAAATCAATTGTATTAGAGAATATAATTGGTGCTATTTTTCATCTTTAGAGTTCCTGCAAGAGTGGTTTCCTTAGGTAGATCAAATTAGTAAAGTAGAAACAGCTGCAGTCGATTGTCCAGTGTTCAGGTCGAGGTTTGGGTGATAAAGACTGATCACAGTCAGGGGATGTTAATGTGGGAAGATATACTCCTGCACA